>JAEQML010052337.1:0-42743 GCA_016904865.1 Pissodes strobi
AAAAAGATGTGGAGAACACTAAAAGACCTGGTGGGAAATAACAGTGGACAAATAGATTTCACTGATATAGACTGTGGAAAGTATGATGGACCAATGGAACAAAGTTTTAATAAGTTTTATTCTGATAGCATAGGTAAAATTGCAAATAGTATAGAAAAAAATTATTGGAATCCTAATGTAGAAAAAAATTATGTACCAAGCCTTGCTAACTTTAAACCTGTTAGTTTCTCAGAACTTAAAAAAACTGTGTATGGTTTTAAAAATTAAAGTACCAGTGATGAATCGCTAAATATCAAATTAGTAAAAGAACCTCTTCTGTGTAATAGGTTATCCTCTTCTTTATATTGTGAATTCGTCTTTACAAACAGGAAAGATACCAGGTGAATTAAAAACCAGTATTATAGTTCCGATACCCAAGGTTTTCAAACCTAGGGCTCATGCCGAATTTAGGCCAATTAATTTACTATCTGTAGTGGATAAAATCATTGAAACAATTGTATGTCAACATCTAAGATATTATTTTTAGAGTAATCAATTACTATTTGTGAGACAGTCCGGATTTAGAAACGAACATTCTTGTGAGACGGCCCTGCAATATGTGTGTGCAATGTGTCGTAAGGAGATAAATGAAGATAAAGTCCTTAGCGTGTTTGTAGACTTGCAGCGTGCCTTCGAAACAATTGATTGTGGTATCCTTATTAAAAAATTAGAACTATATGGTGTAAATAGCAGTGCATTGGATTGGATAAAGGACTATCTAAGTAACAGGTATCAAATAACTAAAGTAGGCAATAAGCTTTCAAGTAAAAGGAAAAGCGAATGGGGTGTCCCGCAAGGGAGTGTGCTGGTCCTCTAATCTTTGTTGTTTATGTTAATGATATTTATGTAGCATTAAAAAAATCATTTGTTAATTTATTTGCGGATGATACCCTTATTTATGGAGCAGGCAATAATTTTAGAGAAATGTCAAATGTTCTTAACAACGAACTAAAAATCATTTTAATTTATTTTGGCTTTGCCAAAATAAATTAAAACTGAACACATCAAAAACAAACTGTAGAAAATATGCCGAGTTGGAATTAGTCCTCAATATAAATGGCTCCAAAATTGATTTTGTTACTGAAATAAAATATTTAGGTATTTTCTTGGATCCTTAGCTTAGTTTTTCTAATCAGGTATATTATCTATGTAAGAAACTAGGTAAAAAAATTGCATTTTTTTATCGCATTTCAAATTTTATGTCACAATGGGCAAAACACTTGTATATAACACAATTATTTTACCTCACTGTAATTATTGTTGTTCCTTATTGATATCTTATACTCAGGAGAATATAAATAGATTGCAAATTCAGCAAAATAAGGTAATGCACATTATCCTTAATTGTAATAAATATACCCCAATAGTAAGCATGTTACAGGCATTAAACTGGGTATCTGTCGGGCAGGGCATTAAAAAGGCGAACCTGGTTTTAATATATAAAATAAAGCATGAACAATTACCAAGATATTTTGACGATTTTCTGAGAAAAATAACAAGTTTTCATGATTACAATATTCGTTCAAGGCAAAACTATAACATACAGTCGGTTAAAACGATAACTTTGCAAACATCTTTATTTTATGAGGGTGTTCTCAACTTGAATGCCCTTCCGGAGACAATAAAGAATGCACCTAATCTGAAAATTTTTAATAAAAGAGTTTGTACATTTTTAAAGGACACATAATAAGATAGTATTTATTACTAATAATATGCTTTGTAAATATTTGTATTTTCTTTTCAACTAGCCAAGAGCTAAATAAAGATTATTTATTTATTTTATTTTATTTGCAATAAGAAAATCCATAGATTCTGAATATATAATTTAATTCTTTACTAGTTTTTATAAGGATTTTTTAAAACCAGATAATTTTAAAATACAAGCCTTTTGGTATTTAAATTTCAGCAAATCTCTTCTTGGCTTAATTATTAGTATATACTTATTTATATTTTTTTACTTTTTAGGGTTCTGCTGATAAAGCTAAAGCGTCTGAGGGACACAAAAAAACCGAAAGGGTCCCTGCAAAACTGGTTAAGGAGGGGGTTTAACAGGCTGAAAGCTAAAGAAAAAAACAACGACGAAACTAATCACTTTTTTAACTGAACCTAAAAATAAACACGTTCTTGTTCTGGAGAAAAAAGCCTATTCATTTCCTAAAAAAAAAAACAAATGCTACAAAACAAGACACACTTTTGTTTATTGGGTAGGTGCCTATTTCATAGTTACAAAATGAGCAGAATTAGTCAATCTATGTTCCATGTTGAGTGCAAATAAAAAACGCATTTGACCCGGCTATCGAAAGGTATATATCCATACAATTATCTTTAAGCCTCAAAATTAAAAATACAAGATCGAAAAAATACTATCACGCCGTTCAATACTATTCTCCCTACTTTATTATATAATAATATAATAAAATGAAGGTCAACTTCTAGCTAACGATAGGATCGATTATTTATCAAGCACCTAACTATTTTTACTACTCATGGAGATGTATTAAATAATAGATAAAAAACTGGGCTCTGAGGAATTGAATATGAGATGTTTCCTTGATAAAGTCGAAATGGACAATAATGGGAATTGTCCGTTATAATCATATAATACGTATTTATATGCTGCAAATAGGTACATATAAAATACGTTCAAAACCTAATTAAAACTTCATTAAGATCAAGATATAACAAGCCAAACATTTATATTATACATATATAGGCAAACATTTAACCTGAAACTTTACAAATAATAGGCTCGTTTCTGAGACCTTGTATCACATAGAGAAGATATACATTAACTTAACATTGATACAATTTTAATATAATTCTTCAGGTCGTTAATAAATTAGCAAGAATAATGCAGTATTGATTATTTGATGATTATATAAGAGTAACTGAAACTAGCGTGTTATTTAAAGTCTAATAATAATAATAGTAATAATAATAATAATAATAATAATAATAATAATAATAATAATAATAATAACAATAATATCCCCGCAAGGGTTATCAACTTCGGTTACTATTTGGGGAGTGACGACCCCACGAACCCTGAGTTACCTGGCAGTAGGGTTAAAATGCCATATCCCCTGCGTTAAAGGGGACACCCATGAAAATGGAGAATAGAGGCCGCCTCGGGAAACAGCCGTTACCGGAGGATCGTCCGGGCACATCCAGAGCTGGTGATGGATGTGACAACATGCAAGGCACCAGTGGTCGTCTGCGTAGTTGGCGGGCAACGACCTCCCAAGAAGCTATCGCAAACAGAATCGAATCTGAAAAAGAGGAAACGTTAGTGTTAGACCTCACAGGAGTCGACGAACCGGCTCCTCCAGTTCGGGATGTTGTGGAGCGTAATGCTCCACCCCCCAGAGCTGATCCACCAAAACGTATGCGTTGGACTAATGAAATGAACCCCAGCAGATCATACGTTCATATTTTAAATCTACTAACCTGGAAAGAGATAAGACATTATACCGTCAAACGATGCACCGCGAGTTTATTGAAAAGTTTCCCCAATATGGACATGTAACGGTTCAACGCGTCTCAGACCAACAACGAGCAATAATTCGTAACAATTTACTGCCTGGAATAACCATACAATCCATCAGAGAAGAAGTAAGGCAAGAATTAGAAGACCAGGGGCGAACACTTGGAACCAAATGCGGAAGCAGAACCTTTAATTGAACATAATATCCAAAATCCAACTATGGTAAACGATGTCGAGGATCCAATAGAAGACACAGCAGGAAACAATATCAAAAAATACATCGCAGAATACAAAGGAATTGATCCGAGTTTTTGGCCTATACTCCCAAAACTAAAATTTCACCCCGAAACCAACAACAAAATCCATAGTATAAATAACACATTAAATTAGATGATATGCAACTCCAAGAAATACATTTGCATATATAGTGTGCAGCAAGAGCGACATTACTAGGAAACCAAGGATCTGAAATTGAAAAGAGATCTATCAACACAAAAGTAAAACCTAGTTGGGAAATTAGACTATTGAGGAAGTTGGAAATGTTACGGAAGGATGCTGGACGAATACAACAGTTATACAATGGAAATTACAGCGCTAGAATATTAAAGAGACTACCTAGGCTACTTAAAGAACAGTTAAACGATAATCCTAGAAAAGATCACAATCATATCATTCTCAACCAATCAACCATCTAGACACTGTTAAACAGCGAATAGCAGTGTACTCAAGCAGACTTCGTCGATATAAGGAAAGCAATGGAAGGAAAAGACAACACAATTTATTTACGACGAGTGAAAAGAGATTTTATAGAGAATTAGAGGAAAATAACTCAAAAATGGTTAATGGTGTGCCAACACGTGAAGAAGTGGAAAAGTTTTGGGAAAGCATCTGGACAAACGAAGAGAATCATAAAGAGAATGCACCATGGATAAAGAGAGAAGAAGAAAGACATCGACAAACACCTGAAATAGAAATGCCTGAAATACGAGTAAAGGATGTATAAGAAGCAATTCAAAAGACAGCTAACTGGAAGGCTCCCGGGAGGGACAAAATCCAGAACTCCTGGTACAAACGGTTTGAATCTTCACATAAACATATAGCTAGAGAATTGAACAATGCACTCAGAGATCCAGCAAAGCTGCCCCAATACTTAACTACTGGAATTACTTACCTGTTACCTAAATGTAAAAGTACACACGACCCTTCACAGTATAGGCCCATCACCTGTTTGCCAACAATGTATAAGATTCTAACGTCGATTCTTTGCTCTAAAATATATCATCACCTAGAACAATACGACATATTAACAGATGAACAAAAAGGATCAAGGAAGGGGGTTTTGGGTTGCAAGGAACAATTAGTAGTAGATTAAGTGGTACTAGAACATATAAGACATTTTAAAAGAAACGTAAGCATGGCTTACCTCGACTATAGAAAAGCTTTTGATTAGATACCACATAGTTGGCTTATCCACATATTACATATAGATTTATCTGTACCAATATTTACTATCCAATGAGAGCAGCGGTCTCATTGTTCTAGTCAAATTTACCAATCCCGTAAATTTTTACTATCCAATAACAGTAGCGTTCTCATTGCTCTAGTCAAATTTACCAATCCCTTAAATTTTTACTATCCAATGAGAGTAGCTGTCTCATTGTTCTAGTCAAAATTACCAACCCCGTAAATTTTTACTATCCAATGAGAGTAGCTGTCTCATTGTTCTAGTCAAATTTACTAATCCCGTAAATTTTTATTATCCAATGAGAGTAGCGGTCTAATTGTTCTAGTCAAATTTACCAATCCCGTAAATTTTTTACATCCAGCTCTAATCTACTTCGTTGAAACAATAATGAAGACTTGGTGCACAGTTATTTCCATTAAAACAGAATAAGAACATGTAGAGACAGGAGAAATACGCATAAAAAGAGAAATATACCAGGGAGACTCCTTGAGCGCTCTTTGGTTCTGCATGGCTCTAAACCCTCTGTCTAACACCCTTAAAAATACCAAATCGGTGTAAACATCAAAAGCAACCAAGGAAATACTAGTTTAAGTCATCTGTTCTACATGGGCGACCAAAAAGTTTATACATCTAACAGAAACCAACTAGACAGTGTCCTAAAGCTTGTACACAAGATGAGTGCAGACATTTCTATGAACTTCGGCCTAGATAAATGTAAGACTGTTACGATACAGAAGGGATGTCTTATTGAAATACCAAACTTGGAAATAAACCAAGAAGTGCAAATCACGGCCGTATTTGAAGAACCGTATAAGCATTTAGGTTTTGCCCAAAAACATAAAATCGAACACAAGAAAGTTAAAGAGAAATTAAGCAAAGAATTCGAACTTAGACTTACGCGTATTCTGAAATCTAACCCAAACTAAATTCTAAGAATCTTACCAAAGCCATAAACACCTATGCTATTCCTGTGTTGATCTATTCGTTTGGAGTAATTAAGTGGAATGACACTGAACTTCATAACCTAAACGGAATGGTGAGGATGCGGTTAACAAAATTCCGAATGCATCATCCTATATCTAGCAAGGTACGGGTTAACCTACCAAGAAACAGCGGAGGAAGAGGTATTATTGATATTCGAAATATGTGCTATCAACAAATACAAGAAATGCGTGATTACTTCTATAAAAAGCACGATAACCTACTATATAGAACGATAATTCACGCCGATATCAAGTACACACCACTCAATCTACATAATAGGCAACAATGTTACCTAGAAAATATCATTAGCGTGCAGCAGCAATTGGACAAGTGGGCACGAAAAGAACTCCATGGCAGGTTTTATAATACCCTCCAGAATAATTGCGTAGATAAGAAAGCGTCTCTGACATGGTTAACTGAAGGACGTCTCCATCCAGAGACGGAAGGTTTTCTTATCGCCATCCAAGATCAGGTGATAAATACCAGATACCACCGAAAATATGTCCTCAAGGAACCTATTCAATCATCAAAATGCCGAAAATGCTCCAAGAAAGACGAAACCATAGATCACATAACCTCAGCTTGTGAACGCCTGGCTAAAATTAAATATATCGACAGACATAATCAGGTTGCAAACATAGTCCACCTAGAATTGTTAAAACGGTGTCATATTAATGGGAATGAAAAAGCGCCCCGTTATTATAACCATAAACCCAATCCCGCAGAGGAAAATTGTCGTTACAAACTTTATTGGGACAAGGGGATCCTAACCGATAGGACAGTTGAACACAATCGGCCTGACATAGTTATAGTTGACAAAGAAAATAAAAAAGCTTACCTAATTGATGTATCTATTCCAAACACCGACAATCTCAGTAGCAAACACGAAGAGAAGATAGGAAAATACGAAGATCTGGCTAGAGAAATTGAGCGCATTTGGGAACTGGAGAAGGCGATGGTAGTTCCACTCCTAATATCTTCCATCGGAGTCGTCCCTAAAAAGTTGAAATAAGGATTAAGAGCGTTAGAGATACCTGAAACTACTTACCGTGCAATGCAAACAGCTGTAGCACTTCAAACATGCAGCATTGTCCGAAACTTTCTAGGAAGTAGCACAAGAGAAGGTTAATCTTGGTATAAAACCCGGTTGCCTTCTTACTTACTTACCCGACAACCAGAGATAAAAAAAAAACAGTACTATATTAATTACAAATATAAATATAGTATTCTAACTGAAGAAAAAGTCAAAGTGTTAGAATAAAATGCATTACTATGTCGAATCAAAAAGCATCACAATCTACATTAAAGGCATTACGAAAAAATTCACTTAAAGAATAGCAGTTCCTCTCAATCAGATATTTTTTTAGTTTTTTTTTTCTGAAAATGAATATTTTTGCCGAATCTATGATGTCTAACTCGACTTAAGTGATTAAAAACTTTACATGCACTATACACAATATTTTGTTGGTGAAAAGTTGTATGGTGAGCATTCGGCAGCAAAGTTCCTCGTCCACGAGTGTTGTTATAAGCATGCTCAGGTCGATTCGACTGAAAAAGTAATTTATTTTTGTACACATAAATACTTATCTCATACACATAGATTCCCAACAATGTAACAATTCTGTTATTTTTAAAATGATCCCTACAAGAGTCCCGATGTTTTAGGTCACAAATCACTCTAATGGCATACTTTTGAATAAGAAAAACCCTGGAAGCCATTGGACTTAAACCCCAATTCACAATATCATGCATATCTTAAGAATAATTGAAAATTTGCGTAGTATAATGTCAAGAGTGCCTGTTTCCCATAGTGTTTTGAAAGAAACTTCAAAGCATAACAACTACTTCTTAATTTGCCACATAAATTTTCTATATGGGAATTCCACCGCAAGTCATGATCAAAGGTCACACCCAATAGCTTGGAGCTACTCAACCGAAGCAACTGATCCGGCGTATCTCTAAATAAAACAACGGCATCTTGAGCCTGTGTATTGCGTGTAAATGTCACAAAGTGTGTTTTATCTTTATTAATACATAATTTTTTCTCAGACCATATTGCTATACTGTTATACCTAGTCTGTGCCATTACTCCAAGAGCCTCCAAGCTATCACCTCCAATCATAACATTGGCATCATCCGCATAAGATACAACCCTTATATCAGGACATATCTTCTCCATAAAAGACACAAGATCATTAGCATAAACCAAAAATAAAAAAGGTCCCAGGATAGATACATGTGGCACGCCCTGTGCTATTAAACTAGAGTGACTTCTTTCATAACTAATTGTTACTACTTGGCTTCTATTTTGAAAATAAGACTTTAACAATGCCAATGATGTATCTCTAATACCATACCTATAAAGTTTTTCTAATAAAATGTTGGGATCACCATAATCAAAAGCACGGGAAAAATCTATAACCCTAAGATACATTTTCCCTTGTCAAGAGCATCCACAATATGGTTTTGAAACTCGCATAATGCTGTTTCTGTGCTTTTTGAGATGGTAAAACCGTGTTGAGAGGTATTTAATATCCTATATTTTGCAAAAAAGTAGATAGAGAATGTTTCATGTGCAGCTCAAGAATTTATGAGAAACTTGACAACAAACTTATAGCACTATAGTTAGCATAGTCATTGATGTCAACCCCTAATATATTGGTTAATTCAAGTGGACCAAGCGAAGACTCAAATATTATCGAGCGAATAAAGATGTTATAAGCGGTTTGAGTTTTAAGACTCCAATAAAGTTCGCCCAGCCGTTGTTGACCCTCGTTGACCAATTGCATGCGTTTCGAGGGTCAACAACGGCTGGGCGAACTATACCAAGAAATTTAGATTTTTGTTTTGGTCCACCATTACCAATAAAATCTGAGATTCATTTCCTATTGAATAGCAGCAGGTATCTTGTCTAAATTAATTTTTACGTGTTTCTAGCATGAGCAAAGAACTGACAATATAAGGGATAAAAATGGAGTCAATAATAATTACAGCTTACACATCTGTAGAATGATGTAACGTACAGAATCACTAGATATATACGATAGTTCAACAAGATATTATAAAATACTATTGGGGATTATATAGCCTATAAATTCACTGATTTATTAATGTTAATTCAATACTGTAACGAAGTTACTATATTTTTAGGGCATGATATACATTCTCAGTTCTAACTTGCTTATTTTACGTGCTATTGACTCGTAAAATCTAATTTAAATACTCAAAGCCAGTAAAATATTCCATCGCGGAAAGCCGGGAAAACGGTTTTTGCATTTTGCGCAGTTCTCGCGCGATACTGGTAGAACGCCGCGCCGCGCCACTTGCCGTAAAACGTGTGCGCGTGGTTCCCACCTAACGGCCAGCCGTGACGCGAACCCCACCACGCGCCGAGTTAACAAAACCGGACGCATTATGCTGAACCGGAAGAATCCAACTAGACGCTAGCGAGGTGCAAGCACAAACAATATAGCTACGCAACAGACGGCGCCTCAAATGTGTTTAAAACGAGCTGAATAATGAGGCTGTTGGCTGCCGCGAGCCTCATTCGCTTCCTTCGCCGGCATCTCGTTCACTGGAAACAATATGGATGGCGATACGAACAGCCTCAATTCGATACGCTGTCGTCATATCCACTGAATTGTAGGTAAATTTGAGTTTAAAAAGTAATATAACTTATTAGGTACTTAAAAAGTAATATAACTTCTGTTAATTTATTTTTGATCATACATTGCATGTCAAATTTTACCCAGTTCCTATTATAAAAAAGGCTGAAATATTGCACAAATCCCTGGCAATGCAAAAAAGTTGTTTGTAATGAAAAGTGAGAGATTTTGAGAATTTCACGTTAATAGTTATTTATTACAGCAAAGAGCTATATTAAGTTTGACACTGTCTATTTCACTAGAGTGTTTTTTAGTGGTAAAACGTTATAGCTAATAGTTAATTGAGTGGTTTTTTAGCGACAAAACTATGACAGGTCCATCAGAAAGGTGTCTGGTATAACTATTATCCGAGAATAACAACCGCAGAGAAGCGACAAAAGCTGTCGGCACCTTTGAAGTTGGAGAGTCAAGTTCAATTTGTCATATGTGACAGATGACCGGTTTAATACACTGAGAGAAATATAATGAAGGGAAAAGAAATGCTATACACCGATAAAACTAGTAATTAATTACATGTTTATTATTTACTTTATTAGAAATGTATTATGAATAGTAGTTATCTTTTAGGATTTAACGGTTTAACTCAGAGTTTACTGATTTGACGCGTTCTAACCTTTTTGTAGTGAATACATCTTTGGTTTCGTGAGAGTGATTTTTCAAGGTCTCATCACGACATGATTTATGTTTTCGTCTCGCGTTCCGAAATTTTCGTATCGTTGACTAACCCAAACTAAGCAAATCTATTAAAATTGTTTATAGCGTATCGGAACCGGCTCAAATAAGTAAAATAAGTTGAGACTAGGTGAAACTAACCCAAAGTTGAATCGACGACTAACCCAAACTAACCAAATCTATTAAAATTGATTATAACGTATCGGAACTGCTTCAAATGACTAAAATAAGTTGAGAATAAGTGAAAGTAACCGAAAGTAGAATCGACGACTAACCCAAACTAACCAAATCTATTAAAATTGATTTATCGGAACCGCTTCAAATGACTAAAATAAGTTGAGAATACGTGAAACTAACCGAAAGTTGAATTGACTAACCCAAATTTATTAAAATTATTTATACCGTATCGGAACCGGCTCAAATAAGTAAAATAAGTAAAATAAGTTGAGACTAAGTGAAACTAACCGAAAGTTGATTGGGCGACTAACCCAAATTAACTAAATCTAATCTTCGAAGATAAACACAGTTCACAACAACTATGGCTGATGAACTAGTATATTACATAACGAGAATGAAGTAGCTTATTGCAAGCAGATTAATGCACGAGCGAGCGCAGCGAGCGTGGGCTGTAATCGAACGAGTTTTTAATAAGCAAATTTCCATTCAAGTAGTGTACTATACTTTTTCTAAGACTATTTTTAAAATGATAGTAATACTAATAATTATTACCGATTTGAACATCAACTCTTAAATAATCTTGCTGTCACCGAACACCAAACAATACAAACAATAAAAATTGGCAAAAAATCAAAGCACAGGTTACGCAATGCCGAGGTCTCGCGATTTGGGGTCCAGTTTTCATCCAGGATCCTCACTTTACCCCGGCTACATGTCCTGAAAATTTCAGCCCTCTAGCTATACTGCTTAATTAATGGGGCGTTTCACGTTGATAAGCGTTTCATTTTTTCCGACTTTACCCTCGCTAAAGAAGTCACTTCAATAATAATTAACACAAAAACAAACCAAATAAAATTGGCGTTCACGCAAAAATTTTGTCGTCGACGACTGTACTAAACAAATCTCGGACTAAACAAACTGACAAGAACGTGGAGATGACAGTTGGCCGGTTTACCTCCCACTCCAAATTTTTGGGCGGGATTTATTTTGTCGCTTCTCTGCGGTTGTTATTCTCGGCTATTATTGTGAGTTTGACAAACGTCATTAAATAATAATTGTACATTTATGTTTGTTAACAAATAAATAAAGCTTCTGTTTGTTAATACGGTGCATTGTCTAGTTTTTCTCGTGAAATAGTCATGACGTATACCACTCGAGAAAAAATTGTGTAGACAAAATTATTCTCAAGGTTTTATTCAAGTTTGTTGCTTTTCGGCAATATCGCTCATGACATGTTTGACAAAATCACTCGCCTGACGGCTCGTGATTTTGATACCAAAAATATCATTCGCGAAATTGCCAAGCAACAAACTTTCATACCTTTCGAAAATTTTGCCGACAAAATTTTTTCTCTTGTGATATTATATATGAAAATTTCTTATATTCTTATTACAAAATAACGTGTAGGTAATAGGTATGAGCCGATGTAGTACAGTCACAGCTTATACCGTACCGAATCAGTTATTGAACTCTCCACGTGTTTTGAGGCAATAAAATTCAACCAATAGGAGCATTTTCCTCATATTCTGGGCGTCTGCAACGAGCCGAATTATATGAGGGCGACTTCGTTTATTTATGAATAACAGTACCGGTCTGGTGTCCAATGTAGTGTTATCTTTTTCTATTACGACAGTTTGCCGAATCGAAGAGACATAAACGGATGTCGCACCTGGTTGAGTCGGAAACTGAACACACCGCACAGCGTTGGACTCTCGATTTTTTGACAAGCAGCAGGTTACGTTCTTAGATTGGATTGTTTGCGTGTTATTATTTGTGCTCGATTATCTATTTGGTAATTTTTCAGTTTAGCAACCATTCAACCACAGACTTAAAACAAATATTCACTGATTCTAAGCAACGTCCAGAATACAGTCCATACCAATCCATACCTGCGCAAAGCATGAAAAGGTGTGTAATTAAATAATTTTCTTTCCACATTTGTTGATGCACTACAATCGCCATTACTCTTGCCGAGCCACTTCAAAAAAAGCACTACAAATATAGCCCATGCACGTCTGAAAATATTAATTAGAAGAACAAGAGGCCTACGTTTTATTTCGGATCTAACTCAGAGCGACTGATAGCCCCATTAAATAAAATTAAGTTTTAGTTGTAAATAAGTAAATATATATTCTCCTTCTTGTCACTGTCAGTAGTGTCAGTAGCCAAAACTTCAATGTTTAATTTGTCACAAGCTCACTGTTGCCAGATTTCATTTTAAAAATTTCACTGTATATTTGTTACGAAAATTCATTATTGAAAATGGTGCACAATGATTGCCGTTTTCTCTCTTTTATTCAGGTGAATGATACAAATACACACAATGAAACGTACCATTCGCTTTTATGTATTGTATTAACCCAAACTAAGGTCACAGTTGGATAGAAATAGAAATTCTCGATATTTTACGTTTGTAGCTTTTCTAATGCATTAAAGAAGTGAATTTGAAAGAAAAACCAGCGAAAACAAGATTTTATGCATATTTTTTTTAACAATTTTGGTAAAATTATAATGAGGCTCTAACCAATAATTATGAAGTGGTTATATTTGTTTAAAAAATAAATATACATCCATCTGCAATAAAAGTATCATTTTAATGAAAAATAAATACACGAAAATAACTTGAGTCAATCACATAATCTATCTCGCCTAAGGCCTAAAGTGTGTGAGAAGTTAAGACGTGCGCTTTGCGTACGTTCCTTGCTTTCTTTATCAAATTACCTGAAGCTAACCAAAACTAACCCAAGGTAGCCAAAATTCACCAAAGCTAAACAAAACTAACCCAAGTTAACCAAAACTCACCAAAGATAACCAAAACCAACCCAAGCTAAAAAAAACCTAACCGAATCTAGCCCAAACTAACGGAAGCAAACCGAAATTGTTTCGCCTAGGCTTGCGTAGTGAATTAAACGAGACGAAACTAACCAAAAGCTAACGTAAACTAACCAAACCTAACCCAAACTAACTAAAGCTATCCCAAACTAACCAAAACTAACCCAAACTACCTAGCTTGGAGTAGGTCGTATGTTGCGCGGAGTGGCTCGGAGCAAGTCGTAACTAGCTCAGAGTAGATTGTAGGTAGCTCGGAGTAGCTTGAACTAGGTCGTAGGTAGAGCGGACTAGCTTGGAGTAGGTCGTAGGTAGCGCGGAGTGGCTCGTAAGTAGCGTGAAGTAGTTTGGAACAGGTCGTAAGTATGTCACTAGGACTAGGTAGTAGCATTGTTTATATTTAATGGTCGTAGGTAGCTCGTATTGTAGTTCATAGTAGATCGTAAAAACATGTTTTCATGTAACTGGAAAAATAAAAATTATACATTTTGGCAGGAAATTTTTCGTGAATTTCTATTTAGAAAAGCTTCTTTTTTCAATATTTTCAAAAAAAATTATGAAAATCAAGAATTTTTTTAGGGTATTATGTTTAGAAAACTATTTAGAATGTAAAACAGAAACAAGTTTTCATGCAACTAATTTCAGTTAATCTAGAGTTGAAAAAATGAAAATGATGCATTTCCGCAGAATTTTTTTTATGATTTTGTATTTGAGGAAGTTTCTGAAAACAGTTATGTATTTCAGCTAAGCGAAAGATGATCCAACCAATTAACCAAAATTATAAAAATATGCAGAAAATCTTGTTTCCACCGATCTATTTCCTTTCAAATTTAATTTTTTAATGCATAGAAATATAAAAAACCGCGATTTTCCATGATATCCAATAATTATCTAAACTTACAACAAATATATAAATAAATAAAGAATTATTTTTACATTAATTTAGGTTAGCTTCGGTTAGTTTACGTTACTCCTTGTTGGTTACGCATACGTGAATTTGAGTTAGCGTTTCTTTACCTCGTAAGAAAAGGTCCAACCTTTGGCAACATTGCAACAATCCACCTGCGTCAGATGCCAAAAATGTCATGATTTGTACATTTCAGCCCCTCAAAAGTCGAACTTTGGGGCTTTTTTGTGGGAAAACCAAACAATTGCGCAATATTTTAATGGTCAAAAACGTCTTCTAAAAGTGTCTAATTAAAGAATCAAAAAGTGTTTTTACGAAATTCCAATGGTTGCTAAACTGAAAAATTACCTAAAAGATTTTCATTGAGTTACTGTTTCACTGCAAATACTGAGAAATATATTATTTAAGCTGGAATTAGTTTATTATACTATTTAGGTTTTATTTTATCGTATTATTCAAACCAGTGAAATAACCCAGCCCTATCCTACATACAGTTGCGGACATAAAATTTGGGGCACTGATTTGACATTTTGTGACTTTTTAACGAATTTTGGTAAATCAGGCTTTTACTTTCTACCTATATTACCTTTATTATTATTATACCGTTCTAAAAGATGATATGTAATTTAAAGTAAATATCCAAAATAATTAATCTATTTTTTTCAAATTATGTTGCATCAATCACAAGCTTTTAAAACAAAATTTACTAATACAATAATTCCGAATGAACACCTAACTATATTTAATAATAAAAATGTGAGATAAAATGTACAAAATTTTCAAATGAAACAATAGAATAACACAAAAATTTATATTTTGTCGCCCATCCATTTTTCTGGATAACTAAATCCAATTTTTTAGTCATTAAGGCAACTAAAGTCTTAGCATAGTCCGGGTTTAACTGGTTCCATGCTTCTTGGATTCTTTCCCATAAATGGTTGACATTTTGTGGATGAAAATCATTGTTTCTATTTATTGCTTTCACCATGTTGCCCCAAATGTTCTCTATTGGATTTAAATCCGGACTTTTCGAAAGCCAGGGCAGCACTCGAATATTATTTTGTTGCTGCATCCAACCTGATACTCTTCGAGCGGTATGTATGGGACAATTATCATGCTTTTATATAAAGTTACCTAGGGGAAGCTCTGCAGTTACAGTTCGTAGCATAATATTTTCAAGTATATCTATATAGGCCTCCGCATTAAATCTTCCCGCAATATTTGTGCATACCACAAATCGTCGAACGCTCATCCCCCCCCCCCCCATCCCCGAGAAAACCCCCCTCTTGTCTGTATTTTGGGTATACGGTTCATCAAAACGAGTATTTGGGGGTCTATATACTCTAACGCGACCACTATAACATGATTGGAAAAATTTTTCGTCTGTAAACACTACATTATTCCAAAACTCTATACCTTCTCTCAAATATTCCAGTGAAAATCTAATTCGCTGCTCCTTATGAAATTGAGATAAAAAGGTTTTTTAACTGCTGGATGATTTCGTAGGTTAGACTTTCCTTTTATGCGACGTCGCGCAGTTCCGGCAGTTCCTGGAAAATGAGTTTCTGCCTTTGCTGCCAGAGCAGACTTAAAAGGGTGCTTTCGCAGAACACTTATTAAATTATTATCGTCCTCTTCTGTAGAAACTTGTGGTGGGCCACTTCCTACCCTTCTTTCGAATGAATGAGCTTTTTCCATCTCTTTTTAACGTTGTGAACAGTGCTTTTCGGCATCAGGAATCTCTCAGCTATCCTTCGTTTAGTTTAGACCAACCTTCTTGGATTAAAGTAACTATTCTCATTTTCTCGATTTATGTTAATCATAACTTTCATTAAAATATTACTAATCAAAATTTTGACTTTGTGTCAGCATGTCAGTTTCCTAGGTAACATCCTGGTTTTGAAAGGTGATTTAAAAGTAATTTTTACAATAGAAAAAAGTGCTGCCCCAATTTTTATGTCCGCAACTGTACATATATTTTTTTTTATTACGCATGCATCATAATCAACGATTATCGCACGCTGTAGCGTGCATAAAATGATCTTTATGGTGCGCCTACTTTTTTAAAGGTTGCTATAGAAATATTTGATCATGTCAAATGTGACAGATTAATATATTCGTCAATATATCCCTTAAATTTAATATTTAAAAAATTTTTGAGATTATGAAGCATTCGTAATAAAAAATAGCGTATGATATACGTGTATAAGAGGCCTTTAAAGCCCTTGCGACTTACAAAACACTCCGCTTCGCGTCGTGTTTTGAAATATGTCGCGCGTGCTTTAAAGGCCCTCTTATACACTTATATCATAATATACTATTATTTTCAATTTTTTTGCTTAAGCCTATTTTATTTTACTACCTATTATTTAATTCTACCCTGCCTAATTAAAGAAATAAATAAAAATAATCCGAATTTAAATCATTACCATGAATAAATCAGCTAAATGCATATAAGGGAGAGCGGTAAGGGTTACAGCACAAGCGCGCGAGCTCAGAAACATATAAAAACGGATCGCGAAGCGCGCCGCGGGATATCCTGAATCGAGAGCTTTGGTAACTAAAGAGTCTGCCAGATTCTTGCGATATCGTGGAGAGTTTGATCACGGTGAAATTGTGCCCTCCGGATGACGTTTATCGGATGATACAGGGGTCACTAATTTCATAGTCCGTGGTTTAACGATCCACGATTCCGCGAGTATATCTCTGAACTTATACGAGTCTCTAGAAGGCTTCCCCTGGACGACGCTTAGCGGATGATACAGGGGCAGTCATATGTGTACATGTATTTCAAAGTCTAGTTAGAACTAATGTCTGTAGGGTGCTGGAGAGTTTGGTCACGGTGAAATTGTGATCCCTGGACGACGTTAATCGAATGATACAGGGCCCATTAATTTCATCTACCATCGCCATTACTCTGCGGATATTCTCCTAACTTCAAATATGGAAGTGTGCTGTGTCGCCATGACGACGTTAATTGGCTGATACCGGCGATACAGAACGTGTCCATAAATCAATATGTAAAATTATATTTCTGATACAGTCAATATCTTTATCTGAAATTAGTAAGTAAAAATGCCGCGATCCACTCGCAGTAATCAGGCGATACCATCCGAAGAAGAAATGGAAAAAACCACGTTCCTGTGTGTGCCATTTCAAGTAAGAACCGATTCTATTACGCAAAATTTGTACTTTCATTATTTTTATTTTACATAGCTCTATATTCTGGGGGCACGTACATATAAGGGCTCGATCATATTTTCTTGTCCCAAAGGGCGGGTAAAATTTCGGCTAGACTCAGAGATGACCGTAAATCGTTAAAATCTCTTCAAATAAGGCATGGCTCTAATTTGTGTGATATATAATCAATAAGTGAAATTTTCAAAGTTTGAATGAAATCAAAATTCACGCAGTAGGGAATTTAATTAACCCATAAAACCAACGGATCACTGACAAAAATAAAACAGACTTATCTCTCTATTACTCCGAGAACGAGCTAATAGGCTCAAGTGTAAATCTGTTTGCGAAGGGCCATCGACAAATATCGTTAGATGCAATAAGATGTAGACAGATTGGCGACAGTTAGGGATTTCTCCGTCAAATTAAAATACATAAAACAAAAACAAGAAAAAAATGTATAAAAAATAAGTAAAAATTGCAAGAATAAAAAAATATATAAAATACACTAAAAGACACACTATTTTAGTGTAAATAAAAGAAACACCAAAAGCACTACATTAGAAACGTTATAACAGATTAAAATCACAACCAAGTAAAATGGATTAAAATTAAATGCTCAGCTTAAAAGAACAATACATTTTTATAATAATAATATATGCTTTTATAAGTATAAGATAAGCGTAATCATAGCTACGTCTTTACTTCTGACATGCAATGGATTGATTCACCAGTAGAACTTAACTGCATTTTGAATTAAGTATGTTGAGAGGAATTTTTTCACTTGTAACTGGACCGATGATGACTTATTCACTCATTTACTTTAGACTCGACAATAAAAGATATTCGTTTAAACTCAATTTTTGAGGACTTTTTATCCCACACCACGTAGGATCATTGGATGATTATATTATCATATGCATATGATTTCTCTATCAAACAAGCATACCCTATTATATTAAGATGTCTTCTCTATTATACAATTAGGAATGTGATAACTCGTTTACTGTCGATTTTAATAACACCAAGCAGGCATTTTTCACTAAATAATGGTCCGAAACAAAACGTCAGCGTCGTCAAATCTGCGATTGTAAATGTTTCATTAAAATCTAAATTTTGAAGTAAGAATACCTAGCTTATTAATTAATGAATATAATCGTCGGTCGGCGAAGGCCATAATCGATTTTACCATACAATATCTGAGTCAATTTACTAATTTTATTAACCTGTTTTATTTTGCGAAAATATTGATGAGTTAAGGAAAGGTCGGAGAATTATGCTCGAAGTGAGTGGAAGGAGGGAAACATGATTTTGTTCAGTTGATTGTTCAATTTATGTTCTTAAAAAGGACCCAATAGAGAAGTGAGACAACATTAGCACCAGCTATGTTATTAACCAAGGGTTAGACAGATACCATTTGTGAAAACCCCGATTTATTCAGCGGCATTCCTGTATTTTCAATTTGCAATAAACACCGATTAACATTTCCTTGGATACAATAAAGTATTAACGTGTTTTTGGCTCAAAGCTTATAACTAGATAGGTGGAATGTAAAATTATTGTTTAACTTTCAAGTGAAAATTCTGAATTTCGTTCACATAGAAGATATTCTTCAGATCAACAAGCTTCAAATCTGTAGATTCCCGGGTAGGAGTTCTTGCCAGATCCAACTCAAACTGCTGTCACTGGACAGGCAGAGATTCGTTACGTTCCTCTGGGGTCAGTATTAGGTCATCGCCTATTTCTTCTGTTTATTAATGATTTTCGGAGTCTAAGCGTTTGCGGCGGAAGATCCCACTAACTTGTGGCATAACTAGAGCATTGATAATCGAATAATATAAATGCTAATTTGATCACTATATAGGACACTTACCAAACATTCTGTTTTTAATATCAGTCTTTAATTGCATGTTGAATGATATCCCATTGGATTCTTCTCTGATGGATAAGCTTGAGGTCAGCCAATTCTCCGAAATACTCATTGAAAGCGTTCTCTAGGGGTCCTGTAATGATTATCTTTTCAACGAAATTTTGACTCTCAAGAAAGCAGCTAAGATATTTGTTATAGATATGTTCCATATTATTGTGGAGCATTCATGTGTGTCAGACAAAGTGTTGCCCATTTCTCCACCTCACCTTATTCAAAAAACCTACAACTAAGGCGGAGAAATAGACAAACAATTTGTCTGAAGAATAAGATAGTTGTGTCACGCCAGAACTTCTTATACTTCTAAGCGTAAAATTTTTACTTCTACGTGTATCTTTATCCAGGAAACTGTATGACTAATACATCTTAAATACGGGCGGGAGAAAGATTCGGGACTTTTCATTTTAAGCGCAGTTCTACCATCGCCATTGCTCTCTAATGTTAATAAGAAAATTGGTAATTTGTAATATTAAGAAATTATTTAATCATTTCTCAGTCGGTTTGAAAAGCAGGAAGCTAAAGAAAATTATTGTTGCTTTAAGAAATTGGAACGCCAAGAATTAATGCTGGTGCTAGTCCATATGCTACCAATTTGCTTAACAATCCGTCATACCAGACCCTATCACATACTTTGGATTTGTCGAGAATCACTGCACGAGATTTGCCGTAGCTCTTGATGGGTTTGGTCTACAGGTAGGTCTGAGGTCAAGTAACAGGAGATCTTCCGTTGATCTGTGCTTGCCGAAACCATACTGGCGATCCTTATGATGCCTGCCGATACGAGATAAGAGATGTTCTTTGACATAATGGGAGCTAAAAGGCAATGCAATGGGATGGAAGTTATTTGAAATCGTCTACCTTTCTTCGGGACCTGAGCACATTTCCAGCTGGAAGCAAAGCAATCAGTTCTGTATGATACCGAGAAAAGCTTGCATGGTGGAGTTGTTAGTTCAGCAACACATATCTTAAACGTTCTTGCGGAAAGGCACGCCATCCGGCCCTGTGGCCTTGTTAGTGTCTAGGCCTTTGAGTATTCGTTTCACTTTGCGTTGGGGAAATACCAGACCTAGTATTGAAGAATTCACTCGTTGGGGGAGTCTTTCCTTGAGATTCTAGAATAGAATATGCAAACATTTCAGCAAGAATGTTTGCTTTTTCTTTGACCGTTTCCGCTATTGAGCCATCATCTTTGGTCAGTGGTCGGATTGACGTCTTTTGAGAAACCCTGATTGAGACCTTTGACAACTGGCCAAAAAGGTCTGGACCTGTTAGGACTGTTGAGAAGCTTCTTCTTGATCTGTTCGTTATATTCTTCCTTGCTCTCATCAGTGGTCCGCTTACACGGGTTTTTAGTCATAATGAATATATTTCGATTTGCGGCTGCCGGATCATGGCGTAATTTGCGGTAGGCGACTTTTTAGCATTGACCGCCCTAGAGCATTTTTTCCCAAACCATGATTTACTGCTTGAGATACGTTTCATAGAAGAGGGAATGAACGCTTCCATACCAGCTAGGATAACTTGAGTTATCTCATCAGCACATAATCTTCCAAGGAAAAGAGAAATAAAACTCGTGAAGGTGCCACTTTGCAGATTTGTAGTGCCAAAGCTTTCGGGAGACCTGTGGCTCTTATGTTTTGATAGCAAGTTCACAGGTTGCGGAGATAAGATTGTGGTCTGATGAGTCCAACGGAAATTGGACAGTTACGATGTAGAGGTCAGGATTAGTTGTGAAGAATAGATCCAGGAGGCTAGCAAAGTTTCATTGGCGATCAGGGATCCTGGTAGGTTCGTCAACCAGTTAAGTAAGTCCGTGACTAGTAGCAAAAGTCTCTGCTTCTCGTCGATTTTGTTGGAGTGTTTCAACCAGTCGATGTTATGACGTTGAGGTCTCATACTATGACAATTTCTATCGTTGGATAGTTGATCTACAGAAAATCAATTTGATTACCAAAGATTGGAGAAAAGCCATTTATATTGGTATGTAATGTGTCATCAGATTGATAGCAATATTCAAATCAAATCAAATCAAGAAGTACTTTATTATCGAAGAAATCAAATTTCTGTTGACAAAGCATGTTAAATAGTATAACAAATAAGGACATAAACAGGGCAGTATAAGTCAACAAAGGAAAGTTACGTATGTAAAACAAATAACACACACAATCAGATCAGCAACTATTGTATTGTGCACCACACAACATTGATTTAAAATTACGTTAAAAATCGTAAAATCTTATGTAAAAACCCCCACAGGAAACAATAAATTAAAGACTGTTTCTAGTAACCAAAAAGCATGACTCAAGTCAAAATTTTAGGTTAAAATTGCACAAACATACATAAATAAAAGAAGAAACAAAACAAAAGGTACAACAATAAAAGAAATTAAAAACTATTCTAAGGCAACGCAATATCTCAAAACGCATCCCGATAGAATTCCTCCATGTTGTAATACGCTTTTCTCAGAAGCAGTTTTTTAAGCAAGCGCCGAAGAGTCTTTAACGAGTTAACAGTTCTTAAATCAGCCGGTATGTGATTATATAATTTCCGAGCCTCATAAATTAGCGACTTTTTGACCAGGGTGGTTCTTGGAAGTGGCAGGGGCAAACTCAGGGCCTGACGGGTATTATGCTGGAAGGGGAGGCCGTGGAGTTCAACACGATTTTTAAAGATGAGTGTTGCTGTCTCCAATATGAAAAGAAATGTCAGAGTTAGAATTCTCTGAGCCACGAAGTGCGGTCTACAGGTTTCTATTCGATTAATGTTCCCTGCCTTTTTTTTTTGGAGGATAAAGATGATGATTAAGAGACCCAGGCTAGCGTTACCCCAGAATGGTATACCATATCGAAGGTGTGACTCAAACAGAGGGAAATAGACAGACCGTGCCAGCTGGTGGCCAAGCTTTTCTCTAACCACCCTCACAGCAAAACAACCCGACGACAGCTTTCTACTGAGAGCCACTATGTGGTCTTCAAAACGTAGCTCGCTATCTATTTGCATTCCCAGGGATTAAGTGACAAAAGTGCTGGATAGGAGGTCTCCATCCATCAGCAAACCTGCTATATCAGACTTAAACCCAACGATGTGGGTTTTACTTAGGTTTAGGAAGAGGCGGTTCGAGTTAAACCATTCTTTGATGAGCTTTAAGTCCGTTGATATTGTGTCCTTTAGCCCCGAAATCTCCCTATTCTGCCATAGTATGGAAGTGTCGTCAGCAAAAACTGTGAAGTCAGCAGGAATATTCAGGTTAACAAGGTTATTGATGTAGACCAAAAATAATATAGGTCCCAAAACCGAGCCATGTGGAACTCGGCAGTCAATCCTTAAAGTAAAAGATCCCATCCCAGAGTGTACAACAGACTGGTACCAGGCCTCGAGGTAAGATGAAAACCAAGCCACGGAACCCATACCTCTCGAGTTTTGACAGAAGTATTCCATGATCCACACAATCAATCGCCTTGGACAGATCACAGAACACCGCTGCCGATTCACCCCGAAATAGACCCTCTCAAGGAAACTGTAGATGACATCTTGTCTCTTAGTTATCAGATTAAAAGACTGAAGGTAGTTCCACATCATCCTCTTAACGAGTTTCTCAATGACCTTAGACAGAGTAGGAAGTAAAGAGATAGGTCTCTAGTTGGAGGCGTCCCCAGAGTCACCACCCTTAAACACAGGGACCACCAATGAACTTTTAAAACATGCTGGAAAGACACCACACAACCAAGACTCATTGATAGAAGCTGAAAAAGATCAAGAGCACCATCAGGCAGTCGCAGGAGGACCTCAGCAGATATTTTATCCTCACCACTACTCTTTCTGTTCCTCAACTCAGAAATGATCTCAAAACCTCCCGTCTGTCCGTGTCGAAAAAACCAAAAGTGCCAGAGTGAGGAATATCCCTAAGGTAATCAGTGCTGGATATGAGATTTTGAGTAAGATTTTTTGCTACGCTGCAATAAAATTCATTTATGTGCTCAGGACCAATCTCAGGGTTGCGAAAGTCATTAATAATTGACGAACTTTCCCTCTGTTTATTTTTCGCCAGTGTAGTATACACTTTTAGCAGACTCAACGAGTATTCCATAGATGTTACGGTATTTATTACAATAATTTATAAAGGCTCTGGTCAGTACTGAATTTTCTTAGATATGAAATCTTAAGACCTTTAGTCAATCGTTTTTTTTTGCCTTGTACTCTTTTTTTATCAACTGTAGAGGAAATGCTAATGAAAATTAACTAAAGTATTATAGAAACTGGCAATTGGAAAGGTAGTGTGTTGAGTTCCTTTTGTATGTGTTGTATGCTAACGACCTTAGGGACAGTTGTGAATAATGCATTTTTAAGTCTGTTTGCGGCCGATACGTTAAGTTGTGTGTAGATTTTAAACAAGTAGTAAATACGATGGACTCCGAGCTGGATATGATATACATAATTGGTTATGTATAAATAGGCTGAAATTAAATTGTTACAGTGTTTTGGGATATGGTTATAGCATTTGAATAGATGATGATATAAATGAAAAAACAAAGATTACATATTTAGGGGCAGTTTTGGAGTGTCAAGTTGCATGTGGGGTATATTAGCAGAAACATTGGTAAAAAATAGGTTTAGTCACTGGAGTCGCCTTCTTGAATATAATAAAATTTTATATACGCATTTTATTTATCCTAATTCACCGTTGATATCATGTAAAAAGGTTGATTGGATATCAGCTTCATTTACTAAATATAAAGTTATGGGAACTATTATTATTATATATACTTTACACATCAATTAGTTTAATGTTAAAGTCACTTGGGTGGCTTTCGTACAACAAAGTATTGACACCACCAATTGTGCATAATAAATTATTGCCTGAATATGGAATATCTAATATCGATGTTCGAGAAACAATTATATAAGATCACAAGATACTTTTAATTCAAAAGAGTTTTTTTTTAAACATTACGTCTAGAAATTAAGAGCATTCATTGATTCAACTAAAATGCTTATAATTAAAGTTAAGAAATTGTATTTTTGTATTTACAAAAAACTTAAGGTCCTAAAAGTGTATATAAAATGTATGTAGTTAGGGCTATCTCTTATAATTAAAGCGCTTAAACTTATTGCTTTCCAAATAAATGATATTCTAATTGTATGAAGTGAGGCCTCAAGTTGCAAAACCCGCCTTATCCCAAAAATTAGTTAGTGAGATAATCGTCAACAAATTTTTTAGCGAAAGTTTCAAGCGCAAATGATAATTACTACTCAGATTTTCAAAAAAAAAAACGTAAAAGTATTTTGGATAAGGTGGGTTTTGCTGCAGTGAGATGCGATATTGCGGGTTTTGCCTCCGAACTCGGGTTAGTTTGGGTTATTTTAATAAAAATAGTAAAAATACATAGGTAATAATTAACAGCACTGCTTTAATTTAAAAAAGCATAATAATTCACAAAATCTCATATGCTGTAGTAAAAATGACAATATTAACATAGACTCATGTTCTGTAATAAAGTAATAGGATAAGGCGGATTTTGCCGCAGTGTCAAAATTTTGTCCTAAATTTATATAGGTTTAAGAGGGTTTTGCTGCAGTTTGAAGCTTTGTTTATGAAGATTTTAACGGGTACTATCGTGATATCGCTATAGCGCATTTTAACAAAAAATTATAAGGCGGGTTATGAAACTTGACGCCTCAAGTAGCTTTAAGACTAATGATAATAAATATTTCGTTTCATCTCATTTTAGATCTATAGAGAGGTGAGTAAACTGCTGGACAATTCAAGCGGACCAAGCGAATTTTTAGGTCAATTTTGCAAACGAATGGGGGACATGGAAGGAGCCTCCACGAAAGCGTTATATGCTTCCAGAATAACTATCCAATATAAGCATACCAACGCTGGCGTCTCCTGGAAACGTTTTGAAAAAGACGGCCAATCCTTCCACCACCGGATCTTTAAGTTCCATACACAACAGACAAATGTAGCCAAGCAAAGAGAATCGGTTCTTATCAGAACCAGCACTGACAATAGTAGCCATAAACATCGAGGGTATTACAAGAAATAAACAAGACCTGCTAGCACAGCTGTGTGAGTCGACCGACTGCGATGTGATATGCGTACAGGAAACACACAGAAGCAGGGATGCTGACAGGCCTCATATACCAGGAATGAAACACCTAATGGAGATCCCGCATTCAAAACATGGAAGCGCAGTATTCGCTAGGTAAGACATCAATTCCACAGCAATGACACGGAGGTGATCACTGTAGAACTAAGCGAGTTTACCATAATATCCGCATATAACCCACCTGGTGTTGTGTTTGAGTTTGCACCCCCTCACAATTTCTGGCCCTAAAAAATAAATTTGTATTGGGAGATTTTAATAGCTACAGTACACAATTGGGATATAAAACTACGGACTCAACCGAAGAAAAAGTAGAACAGTGGACAGAACAAAACAACCTCACGCTAATTCACGACCACAAACTGCCCCCATCTTTTGATAGCAAAATATGGAAAAGAGGGTATAACCCGGACATATGTTTCGCATCCCCGAACCTCCAACAAAACTGCACTAAAAGGTTTTTTGTCCCCATCCCCAAGACACAACACCGACCAGTGGGAATCTGTGTAAATAACGTCGTCACAGCACCTATAATACCATTTAAAAGACGATTTAACTTCAAAAAGGCCAAGTGGGATAACTTCGCTAAAGGCCTGGATCGCGCAGTAATCGATATCGAACCAATCCCGGAAAACTATGAGAAATTCGTCAAAATAGTCAAGACAATATCTAGAAGACATATCCCGAGAGGCTGCAGTCAGCGATACATCTCCGGAATGTCTTAAAACACAAAGACAATGATGGAAACGATCCTTTGGTGAAGATACAATCGAGTGCGTGAAAACACTACTTCAAGCGTTAGGAGAAGCCAGAAGGGAAAAATGGGTGGAAACATTGGAGAGGATGGACGTGACCCACAGCAGCAAAATGGCCTGGAACACCATAAAAAAGTTAAACGGAGACACCACAGAACCTTGAAACCATACTAATGTAACTGCCGACCAAGTTGCAAATCAGTTAATCCTAAATAGTAAACCAGAGAGAGAAGTGAGATCAACCAATCCAGTAACAAAACTCCAAAACGATTCAACTTGCCTGGGAACACCAATTACGATCCAAGAACTAAACGAGGCCATTAACCTCCTAAAGAATGGAAAGTCACCGGGCACAGACAATATATTCACGGAGCAGATTAAACATATTGGGTACGTCACTAAATTGTGAATGCTGACACTATTGAATAACTATATTTCCACATATAAGATCCCCAAACCATGGTGCAAAGCCAAAGTAGTGGTACTGCTCAAATCAGGTAAAGACCCGGACTCACCAAGTAGCTACCGGCCAATATCGCTGCTGTGCCACCTCTTCAAACTATACGAGAGGGTCATTCTACATCGGATACAAAAACTTGTGGATCCCAAGCTGATACCACAGCAGGCGGGTTTTAGGCCTGGAAAATCGTGCACCGGTCAAGTGTTGAATATTACAGAACATATTGAGGAATGGTTTGAAAAAAGGTACATAACGGGCAAAGCTCTGGTCGATCTCACTGCCGCTTACGACACGGTAGACCACAGGAAGCTCATCGTCAAGATACATAACACCTTAAACGACTACAAATGCGCTAAGATCATGAAATCTATACTACAAAATAGAAGGTTCTATCTCACTCTGCATGGGAGGAACAGCAGGTGGAGGAACCAAGGTAACGGCCTGCCTCACTGTTCAATATCTACACAAATGACCAACCAATTGTGGACGGGCCAAACACTTCCTGTATGCCGATGACCTGGCTTTGACAGTGCAATCCCGGGACTTTAGAGCATCGAAGGCACACTGGAAAAAGCACTTAAGATAATGTCCGTATATCACAGAGATAATGGTCTGAAACCTAACCCATCGAAAACCCAGGTAACCTGGCAGAAACGCAAATCGAAAACTACAAGTCAGATGGGAAAAAAATATACTAAAATACAGGGACAAACAGAAATATCTCGGTGTCACCTTGGATAGACCACTAACGTACAAACACCATTGTCATGGCGTCCAACAAAAGGTTAACACCAGAAATGCCCTTCTAAGGAAACTGGCAGGAAGCAAGTGGGGATCCTCTCCAGACACTCTGCAGATGACTGCACAGGCTCTATGTTTCTCAACTGCGGAATACGCATGTCCAGTGTGGAACCGTTCATCCCACGCAAAAAAGATAGATATAGCCCTGAATGAAACGTATAGGATCATAACGGGATGCATGAAACTTACCCCGCTAAACGTACTATATAGGGCATCGGGTTTTTCAACATCAGCGGAACGACCTGAAAGTGCAGAATATACCGAAAGATTCAAACAAAAACTTTCGACGAACGCCATCCCATGCACGACTTGGTCCCGATAGAAGGAAGACTTAAGTCCCGGCAAAGTTTCCTGAGGCATGTCCCAATCTAGCCGCCGAAAAACTATCCGTTGAAACCGGAAACATCAACCGGCAAGGAGCTCGACTGTAGGACGGGGACAACCTTAAACAGGATGCGAACCGGCGGGGCCCCCGTGAAGGTAAATAGAATAAGATGGGGACAACTAAGCGAAGACAACACCTTATGCGAATGCGGAGAGCCGCAAGACATGACCCACCTTCTCCAGTGCACCAGGTGCCCAAAAAATGTAACCACGATGACTTGTGGAAGGCTAGTGACGCAGCGATCGCCATAGCGCGCTATTGGGCGGAACACTTAAAATAAAATTAGATACGGACTCGAAAAGTAAAGTAAAGTAAGCAAACGAATAATGATATTGTGCGATTTCAGAATTTAATTCTGAACACGTCGGGTTGGTCAGATTTTCTTGGTTTCAAACAACTTACTGTCTACAGGGTGTAAAATATGAGTGTGCTTATCGACCAAAATTTCTAAGTACGTGGTTTTCACAAAAATTTAAAAAAAGTCAAGTCAATTTTTTCAAATGGAAACTCCCAGTTTTATTAATTCTATCCTATTTAGCATTAAAAATAAGGATGACTTTTTATTACAAAAAATTATAGTTTTCGAAATATTGGCAACTAAACATTTTTTATAATGAAAATGCTATAACTTTTATTTGTTAGTTCGACATGACAGTGGCCATTACCGACATTAAAAAAAATGAATTTCAGATGCTATTATTTCTAGTTATTTGACATTTATTATTAATTATCAATGATGACGCATGACAGGGGCAAAACTACACCACGAAAATAACTTAAATTTATTTATTTATCTACGGTGAAATTAACAAAGTTTTATCAAGAACCTGCCAGATATTGGTTGAAAGATATCCAGATAAACAGAATCCGTCACGGTGCAGCGCTAGACAAATAATAGAGAATTTTAAGAATTACTCATCCCAAGCAAGCGAATCAAGCAAGCAAGTCGTATGACCCCTACTGACCCTACCATGTTGCAAAATTTTCAATTTTTTTTCTACGTACAGTTTTCCATATATAGATCACGTCGGTTCGTCTTGGGACACCAGTTATGTGTGTGGGAAAGTGTGTGTGTGTGAATCGCATCTGGCATTATCAAGTGTTGCTCGCTCTGCTTCTGGGAGATAAGCCAACAAAATCCTATATAGACCTAGCCAAGCACTTCTACGAGAACAAATACGCGAAAAACGAACGCAGTTGTCCAAAATAGAAACAGAAGTATACAAGCTACATATGTACTTAAGTAACAAGATTCATCCACTAGGTACTATGGACAGTATTTTTGGCGACTGCCAAAAATCATACATAGGGCAGACAAATAGACTAATTTCAACTAGAATCCAAGAGCACAAGAACAGCATCAGAACGAAGCAGACTACAGCAGAGCTCTTCCAACAACACTTATCAACAGGGCACTCTATCGATTTCAACAACCCTAGACAAGTAGCCACAGTGCACCACTACAAAACTTGCATAATCAGAGAAGCCCTAGAAATCGAAAAGAACGGACAGCTCAATAAGCGAGACGACGTTCTCAACATCCCAAAAATTTGGAAATCTTTTCTTAAGATTCAAGAAAATCAGCCCGGCTCCACTCAACAAACCAACTAGAACATTATCGCAGCAACGGAGGCGGAACCTATGCCATGGTACAATCTGCGCAGACGCCAGTCTATAAAAGCAGACGCACACGGATTCCAGTATCAGTTCGACCCATGGGCTGCGCTTTTTAAATAGTAAAGGTGATGCCACAAAATTGAGCGTCGTTCGCTCCATCTGTTGCCTTGATAGCTGTAATATACGGGCACAAGCCCCTAGATGGCGCAAGTATTAGTGGCGGATTTACCCTAAGGCCCGGTGGCCTTTACTCCAAGAGTTGTACAATTTTTTTGCAGCGTCAACTCAACGTTGGGAACTCCTTCAAACCCATTTCACTATCAAAAGTTTATCAACGACTCGTTGGTCAGCTCGTGCAGACGCATGCAAAAGTTTACGCGAATCGTGGAATGAAATCCATAAGGCGTTAGTCTCCATCGAAAATGACACCACAATAGAAGGGAGCCGTTATATGCGAAGCAAGAGGTATTCGTTTGAAACTGGAACGTTTTGAAACGGCCATCATGACTGTTTTTGGGGATGTTTACTGGATCGCATTAACGCCACAAGTAAAAAAGCGTCAGAGTGTGGAAATTGACTTTACCGTTGTCATAGAACTCTATGAGGTACTAATACATTTTATTGGCGAAACACGTAATAATTTTGATGAGGTTGAGAACATCGCCAAAGAATTGTCCATTTCTTGTGAATATGAAAGAGATTTTAGACGCAATAAAAAGCGTAAGTTACTTCCTGGTGAGACATTAGATGAAGAGATGCAACAAACAAATGGTCGCGAAGATTTTAGAATTAATACTTTTCTGGTCATAATTGATAGATTATCAGCAGAATTCAAAACACGGCGAGATGCATATAGAGTGCTTAACAATAAATTTAATTTTATTATTAATCTGACAAAATTATGCACGTCAGAAATCCAAGAAAAGGCCAAAGCATTGGGAATAATTTATTCTACTGACTTAGAAGACGATTTTTCAGAAGAATGTCTCCATTTTCGTGCTCACTGCACTATAAAAAATGAAGATCGGAACAGTGCTGTCAGTTTGTTGAAATGATTACGAACTGAAGGTCTTCATAGCATTTACCCAAACGTGGATATTGCTCTTCGTATGTGTGTGTGTACTCCCGCCAGTAACTGTTCTGAAGAACGATCGTTTTCTTGTTTAAGACGAGTTAATAGTATATTATGATATAAGTGTATAAGATGGCCTTTAATGCACGCGCGACATATTTCAAAACACGACGCGCAGCGGAGTGTTTTGTAAGTCGCAAGGGCTTTAAAGGCCTCTTATACATGTATATCACGCTATTTTTTATTACGAATGCATCATGATCTCAAAAATGTTTCAAATATTAAACTTAAGGGATATATTGACGAATATATTAATCTGTCACATTTGACATGATCAAATGTTTCTATAACAACCTGTAATAAAGTAGGTGCATCATAAACATTATTTTAAGCACGCTACAGCGTGCGATAATCGTTGATTATGATGCATGCGTAATAAAAAAATGATTTACGCACCACAATGGTGCACCAAAGGTTGAACGATCTTGCTTTGCTTAACATAGAAACTGATTTTTTAAGGAAATAGGATTGCGAAGATTTAATTAATGATTCTGCTGCACATAAGTGCAGGCGAGTTTTGTAAAACATTGTATAACACTTATTATATCTTATCTTTTAATGTGCAATTATTCCTGAAACCGTAAAATATTAGAAATTAGCAGCTATTATTATTATTATTATTATTATTATTATTATTATTATTATTATTTATTATAGGAAACTTAGAGTTTCTTTTACCCACACTTCTCACCCGCACTTGCGATAACAAGTAGCTCCGTACAAATTAATTGAGTTTAATTAGATATTCAAATATTTAACTCGCAATTAAGTGTTAAAAGTTGATAACACTCGTGTAAAAGTTATCATAACCAAGTATGCCAAGTTGGCAGAGTATGTTAGAGCAAATATCTAGTTGTACAACTTATGTACCATATTCTTGCGAAATACAACTAATTTTTTTCCCTAAATTTCTAAATCTATTTAGTAAAAGTTGGCAATAAAGTAATTTCATTATGTAGTCTATATGGTGGATGCTGAGAAAAGGGCGGCTGCTAGCTTGGGGCCTAGGGCGGCCGAGACTGCAAATCCGCCACTGGCAAGTATAAGTGGAAACTCCAATCTGCCATGCGCTAAAATCCGTGAGAGGGGAGCCAAGGCCACCCATACTACAGGGTAGCAGGATCTTATCATCTGATGTCCGCCATCTTCTCGTTCGATTTGTTTCTTTCAACCAACACAAAATATTTCTATGTTGCTTTCGGATATTAATGTCTCTCAAGTTAAAGGTTTGGCGCTAAAAGCCAGAAATCTTTACCAAAGAACTGTTCAGTTAAATGAAGGTCTCCAAATGTACCCAGGTTTTTAGTTTTTAGGCATTCCGTTGCTGCTGCCAACAACGTATTTGTGTTTTCAGGTATGATAGTTAGTTTGTTACATTATTTATAATTTTTTCTGCTATATCAAAATATTATAACGTCAGGTATTTTACATTTTACGTAATTATGTTTTAGGAGCATCTGTAATTGTGGAGAACAAGGCATTTAAATTGCCAAAATAAGCAGCCCGCACAGCAGCTTTTCTGGAATTTCTTGACCAGCTCTTCGACAGCCTTAACGGTAGTGCTTTTAGAAGCAATCCAGGCAAAGTGTTAAGAGTTGGCTTTACAAATGGATATCCTCATAAAAAGTTTTGAAACTGTACAAAGATTAGTAACACAGGTTTGTAATTAATTAGGTACAATAATATTAATTTATTAGTTACAAAAATAAATTAAAAAAAAAATAGCTGAAAGTGACATAGCGCGCTATTTCAAATGAGATATTTATTTTACAGGAGCCGCCAGAGGAAGGCGAATGAATAGAGGAAGCATTGAATCCTGTTCCAGTAAATGTACCTCTTCCTCAAAGTCGATTGATACCCATGCGCTAACCTATATAGCAGGATATTTAGTAAAAAAAAAGGTAAACAGCCATGTGACTGTAAGAAACTTTTTTAAAAAGTTACTCTAGGACGATTAGAGTGAACTATTTCTCAAAGCTAACGAATACATAAAAGATACGCAACATTCATAGTACCTATGTTAATTCTAAATGTTTATATAAACTGAAGTCTGTGTTAGGCATAATGAAGTTCATTCTTAATACATTTAAAAAATGTTGATTATGCAACAATTACTTAACTAAGAGAATTTCTGTCCACCTTGTTTTCACGATCAGTAAGTAAGAACAGATGTGTTTTAATATTTCATAAAATTAAAATTGTATAATTACACTACAGAAGTAGATAGAATAGTAAAGGGATTAGATTTGAGGCCAGTACCAAATAATGCCCCAATTTTTTTTGTTTTTGCAAAAGAAATGTATAGAACAACAAAATATAAAATAGAGTTAAATTGTAGACATTAGGTTAATTATTTTACTTATTAACCGTATATTATTGTTATGTACCTGCCCAAATAAATGGCCCTAAAATGTTAATCAACTGTCATCTAAAAACTATGCTAGTCAATTTACCTCTAAACTAATCTAAGGCATAAATTTACCTTCTCTCAAATAATAATTATTGAATCGCGTGACATAATCAAATCTTAAAAATAAGAATCGTAGGGATTATTATGAAATAAATGTTCAATTGGTTAAACACATTGTAAATATCCATAGACATATAATTAATATATGCCTATGTAAATATCATTGTTTATCCTTAAGTAAAAAATTTTAAATTTTTGTTTACAAGATTCAGTTTTTCCCAGTGCACTAAAGATTTCTAGAGCAGTACCTATTTATAAAAAGGGCTCACAGAAGGACCTAATAAATTACCGGCCAATATCAATTGTTCCTTTTTTTCAAAAATATTTAAGAGAGCATTAAAATCTAGAGTTACCAACTATTTTGAATCACATAATTTTTTTAGTAGTAAACAGTTTGGTTTCAGAAATGCAAAATCAACAATGACTGTTAACTAGTTAATTGAACTGGTTAATAAGGTTCTTAGAGGGAAGAATATACAGCTGCCATATTCTGTGATCTGAACAAGATGTTCGATTGTGTGTCTTTCGCCACTCTTGCAATGAAGTTTTAAACTTTATAATTTTTCACTTTGATAAAATCTTATCTTATGGGTAGATCTCAAGTAGTTGACATAAATGATCTTCGATCTGGATTCTATGAATGCAGTATGTGTCCTTCAAGGATCAGTGCTGGGACAGCTGCTATTTCTGATCTATATTAATGACCTAGAGTACAGTGATCCCAGTGCTGATTTTATTATTTTCAATTGTTAAAAGAAATTTAGTTGTGAATAACTTACAAGAAGCGGTAACGGAAACATAGTCGAATGTTGCAAATTGGTTTACGACAAATCAGTTAACTATGAATGTATCAAAACTCTGCATCTCGACTCGAAATATAGATTTCTATTGTCCTAATGAGCCAGTAACGTTTTTGGGGCTAAAATTAGATTCAAAGCTTTTATAGAGTGCCCACATAGAGTGTATATGAGCTAAAATTGCTACTGTTGTTTTTGTGCTTTCAAGTTTAACTGTAAATGTTTCTCCAGGGGTCGCTCGATCAGTGTATTTTGCGTGTGTCCAGGATATCTTGTGGTATCTTAATCTGAAGAAAGGCGTGTTTTTCCCCTTCAAAGAAGGGCCATAAGAATCCTTCAAAATCTGCACTATGCATCTGATTGTAGAATGTGTGTTTTCAGACTAAATATCTTAACCTTAACAGTTCCTTGCCTATATATTTTTTGCTGTTTATTGCATGTAAAAGCAAATCTTGGAGATTATGAAACTTTTGAAAATATTCATTCTCATCTAACTAGGAATAATAACAATATTTATACTGATTTTCATCGAATAAATCATATGCAAACAGGAATATCTTTCTATCGATCCCTGTTTTATAATACATTGTCCTTCCACATAAGGCCTTACATATTAAAAAATCACAGATTATCTTATTTCAAGACGTTTCTATAGCATTCATGAATAATTATACAATTTTAGTAATATTAGGTCATTACTATTTCCGTAAATTTTTTGACTTCTGTAAAACTTCTGTTATGGCACTAATAACTATTTTGTATTTGTATTTATAATACATAAATAGAATTATTTTATAGAAAAATGTTTCTTTTATTCCATGTTGTGGCGCTTCCTTTATTGTTAACAAAAATGGTTTACATTTTTTTATTTAACTTCTGTAATAATGTATAATTTGAAACCTATTTTTGTGCTTCATCATACTTGGTGGTCTTTTTAACTGTTTTTTAACCTACACAAGTAACAAATAGAATTTGATATAAAGTTTTTACTTTCAATCGCAGTGTTTACTAGTATTTTATAGCTAAACCTTATTTAAATATGAAAATGAATATATTAAAGGTAATATTCCTACATAGGTATATTTGATATGAGTATATGAAATCTACTTATTTAACAACTCTTGGTTTCTTGTAAATGTTTATCGATAGTAAGAAATGTGAAGTAGGTAGAGAGTTGATTTTTCTATTTTGCACCTTCCCTGGAGGCTTTATTTCAAGAGCTAGAAAGTTTAAATACAAAAGTTAAAGAGTTTTTTACTTATTATCTCTCAGATGTATCAGAAAAAATAAACGCGCAACGCAAAGTCAAAGCGGGTAAAAAAATTAGATGTTTTTCTCCACTTTGTGGTGCGCATTTTTTTTATACATCTGAGAGATAGTACGGTAAAAACTTTTTAACTTTTGCATTGAAACATTTCATGTAGCTCCTAAACATTTAATAAAACACTTTTTTTTAAAAGCCCGCGTTTTTCGTTGACCCCCCCCCCCCCCCCCCCCCAGGAGGTCGACATCTAGTAGTAAAGGAATCGTTTGTATTGTTCATAACATCATATTGAAGCCGCATATTACAGATATCTTTGGCTACTTGATCACAAGGCAACCGGTGGCGATTTTGTGGCAACAAGTCTAAGTACAGGAGAGTCCATTCTATTCCCCCTTAATATTTATCTTATCTATGGTTCAGTGCGGAAATGTTCTGAGGTTAAGAACGTAGTTTACCACCTATGAAAAATGACTTTGCGAGTATTGTTAATTTAAACTTCTATATAAGCTCGCAATAATTATAAATGTCAGTTTAAATTTGCTTTTTTTGTGCATGCTTACAGTTAAATTAATGTCGTTTTTATTTCCTTTAAGACTTAAAATGCATTATCTTTGAGAGCATTATTTGTATGCTTCAGGCAATAAAGCTTATTTGATTTCACTTGATTTTTCATATTCATCGATATTATTTTCACCAGAATTTATCCTTATATTGAATACTTACTCGCTTTCTCTCCTTCTTCTGAATGTGGCATCATCACTGATAATATTTTCTCGACTGGCAACGGACGAAATACTTCTATCACTTGGACTTGTCCCTCGAGATCTAATAGGTGACCCTTTTATTTTGCCAGGTGGAGTTATTGTGTTTCCATTTCTCGCTGGGGAAATCGGTTGTCTCAATGGGGACGTCCGTCTTGAAGAATAATCAACCCTGGAAGTATTTGTATCTCTGGAAGGGCTGATACCTCTCGGCTTATTAAGGTTGCCCCTTAGGGGAATATTTCCTCGAATCGGTTTATAGAGGTTATTAGGCCGGTTTACCATTTTATACCTGGAGAGTTCCTTTCCTGTGTTCATCAAGAGCGTCAAATGAAAATCATTTTATCTGAAAATACAAGATATTATGTAATTCAGCAACGGATGTCTATTAAGTAATTCATGAAACTAGAAAAGCGCAAGTTCAGTTTAGAAAAAGCGACAAATTCAGAAAAATGTTCACTCTTTAGGAAGAATCTTGTTGGTAGTTGGATTATAGAAGGTTCCAAAAGAGGATTTTCTAGAAACAAATACGGATTACAGTTATCTGTAAAATCATTTTTGATTAAAGCGCCAAGGGTTAATTCCTTTCTGGGCAACTGTCCGAATGATGGCTAGTGCTGGTGCAAAGTCCATCCCAAACCATCAGTTCGAACTAACCAAAAGCTTCAGACTAATAAAGAAATGGTTCAGAGATATTGAATCATATCTTGTGTCAAAAAGATATGGTGTTATTTTTAATCATCCAGAACACATACTAAATGTAGCAGAAACTGCCTTTGACCTTTGCCTAAATAATTTAAGGTGTTGCCTTCAAAAGGGTCAAGAAGTTGAAAATGCTATATCACAATAAGAAACCATAGTTCTGTTCACATTTTCTGCAGCTAGTAAAACAACTCTGTCTATGATAATATTAGAAGGAAAACGAATATGCGCGCAAAGTTATCAGTCTCTTCCAGAGCCTTCAGGTATTGGAGTTTCTGATACTGGCTGGGTGAAAGCAGAGTTGTTCTGTTACTATGCCATGCAAGTTGCATATCTCCATTTGAAATCAAACAATGTTCAGTTTCCAGTCATATCATTTGTCAACAGACAGGCCACCCACTTAACTTTTGAAGTCACAGGTCGATTTGTGCAAGAAAATGGAGATTATGCCTTTTTAAAAATGCCACAAGGATTATGCAACCAAAAGATGTAACTGCTCTTAAACCACTTAAGATTCGCTAAAAATAAGCTTTAATAATGTGAAGAGAACGTCTCAATGAAATCATAAAAGAGAACTGTTTGGCTCTATTTTAGAAGCGGTAGTCAATGATTACGACGAGTTTCGAACTATACAGAATGAATTTAGACCCTCTCGATTTTGTCCATTTATCTAAAATTCATTGATTTTTCTAAATGTTTAGGGCTTGGAATTGGCACTAACCAAAAATGTACAAATAATAGTACACACTCAGTAGATGACATAGTATTTAACGTCTTTAAAAATATTGTAGGAATTGTAAAATCTCAAATTTCACAGAGAGAAAGCTCAACGAGAATTTATCTGATTGCATATTACACCAAATATGGAACAAATTTAATATTGCAGATTTTCAAAAACTTATAAAAGAACAGAAAGAATTTGAGCACATATAAGTAGATGGTAAAACTGATGCGAACAGTAATTTCGAAATTGGAGAAGAGAACACTATTGAAGATATAAATGAAATGATTTCATATTAAACGAATTATGGAACGAATAATATGGCAGATTCTCAAGAATTATACAAGAACAAAAAGAGTTTGAGCACAAAGATGCGTTAAATCCATTCATCACCTATCAATCCTAAAATAGTTATTTTCCTAACAAGTGCGCAAAGTGATACTTTTCCGCACGCGACTGATATTGACCGAACGACGCCAAGCGGAGTTCGGTCAATCAGTCGAGTGCGGAGAAGTCACTTTGCGCAAGTGTTAGGAACATTATTTTTTCTACGAGCGTGGTCCAAACAAGCACAGAATAATAATGACCCGTATTTAAATAAAAGAAAAATTATATGTCAATGATACCTACTGTTGCTTTACATGACTATTATTGTTCTGCAGCCGGTAGTTAAAAGGCAGTAAGTGACAAAACCTTAGTTTCGAGAAAAATGGCAACAACTTTTCGATGTTGTCCTGCACTAATCAAGACATATATGATTATTTTTTTTGGTCAATATAAACTGAAAATACGATATTTGATTAGGTATATGTCATTTTCGACAATATTTTAAGTTTTGATTCAAAAAATGGTAGTTAATTCTTTATTACTTTATTTTGAATATCCGTGTAAGTAGAGAAGTTGAAGTTAAAAGGCGGTAAGCCGCAAGAATCGGTTCAGATGCCGCCTTTTAACTTCAAACTCTTTGAAGTGCCGCTATTAAGATGCAAACAAAGGATGTAAACTTCTAACATAAAAAAGGTGAGTTTTATGTCATATTTTGTTATTAAAAATTGATTATTTATAAAAATAATACTATTGTTACAAGTTTTGAGTACTTTTGTGATCACAAGTATATTTTAAAGCCCATAATAATTATTGGTTTAAACAGTATTAATCCTTATGTATGTTTTGCGTGTATGAAATACATATCTTGTGTTTACTTTATAATATTAAAGCCTAAAATATGTTTAAATCAAAAAGTAGGTAAAATTGTATTTCCCCTAATTTAGGTCTTAAATAAACAATATTTTTTTGCAGTACAATAAGTTATTTATTAATAATATTTTTAATAAATTTACAAAACCATAAAACAAATCGAACAAAAAATCTACGGTGTTAACTTTTTAAGAGGAACAAAAATGTATCCATAAACTGACTATAAACCTTTCTAGCATTATTATTTATTTTATTTTCAATAAATTCGACTGTAAATAATTAGCTAACTTAACTAAGTATAAGAAAAACACAAAAGGAACAAACTAATTAATAGTAATTTTAATATGTCAGCAATTGCTAATAGAAACGTTTTTATTTTGCAATGCTTTTAAGTCTACGAGCATAATGCGGTAACACAATTTAATAAAAAATGCTCTAAAAAAGTTTTTAGATATTATAACTAGTAATATACTGCCGCCGGTAGTTAAAAGGCAGTAGTAAGTGACAGAGAAAAATGGCAACAACTTTTCAATGTTGTCCTGCACTAATCAAGACATATATACAGTGTGGCCCAAATTGGGTATACATGTATGGGTATCTTGGAAACTATAAGAGATAGAAAATCGGTTAAATGGGGAAAGTTTTAGTTCATTCAATTCCCAATTCAATGCCATTTTGATAACGATTTGATCTTTTTTCGTTTTTGAGATATTTTGAAAAAATCAAAAAGTTGTATTTTCGAAAAAGCGCTGTACTTTTTTTATTTAAAGATATTTTTAAAATCTGTAAAAACATTGTTAGGACAACTTTTTATGCTCGATGCACCCATGTATTCAGTTTTTAGTTCTGACGTTTTGGTTATGAGAAACCAGCATCAACTTCTTTTTTTCTTATGGCGGCCATTTTGTTTTTTAGCACGTTTAAAAAGAACTTTTTTTTCCCTTTCTTGTGATGTATAACACTTCATAAAAATATTTTATTTTTATGTCAGAAAACGACAAATTTAATTTTTAACTGGGTTGGCCATGACTGCGGAGGCCATTTGCGGTACAAAACAAATATTGCTAGTGTTTCATAGTTATTTTACTGAAAAATATACGAAACATTGATCAGACAAACATCGAATTTAACTTTTCATTTTTAGTAATTTTTGTTTTTATTAATATTTGTTAAAAAGTAAGTTTAATATTAGCTGCCCTGCCAAACATTATTAAATAATATCAATATGTTAAGAATGTTATATTAAATGCAATAGGAATACAAGTGTAGCACCGCCGGTTATTTGGAACTCAATCCTGACAGTCAACACTCAAGACTCAAGCCTTAAGACATGTCTGTTATGGACCTATGAAATTATAGAAGCCTTGGGAAGCCATGTGACCAAAGGACAAAATAATATTGAAACAATATTGAGTTGGCTTTAGCAACAGTTGCTACGGAGGACGGTTGCCGTACAAATCAATATTTGCTATTAATTTCCAAACTATCGTTCTAAATATAAGTATCGGTTTCTGTTCATAACTGCTTACTTTACAACTTACTACTATTAACATACCCAAACTAACTAATCTAACCACGCGAAACCGGCTAGACCTCACCACCTCGTCCCGCTCGAGGACCCAGCCACCGCCGATGCATACGTATACACAGTTGTTCACGGTATTTGACGGTACAAAGTACAAAGTTTACAGAATATGCAGGTATCTGCCGCACGCTTGTGATCTCAATGCATTAAAGTTTCGACAGTGAGCGAGGCAACTTATATTTATTCTGTAAACTTTGCCCAAAGATTACACCGAGGGGTGTAATATCCGGGGACTCAGCTGGCCAATTTACAGGACCCCGGTTTGATATAACATTATTTAATTGTAAATGAATGGTCCTATAAGTTGATTATCTAAAAACAAATTATATTATTTGACTTTGTAAATATTTTGCGGACTGTGTAGACTTACCGTACACACCACACCAGACATTAAAGCCAAAGCTTACTTGTGGCCTACGTTCTGCCACTTGGTGAGGATTATCAGTGGCTCAAAAATGGATATTCACAATAATGAATGCTCCGCAGTTGCTGAAAAACGTTTCGTCGGTCCAAATAATCTTCATACTGAAATTGGGGTTTTCATGACATTGGTTTACAAACCAGTTTGAAAATCATAATCGCCTTGGGTCTGTTTCCTTTAACACTTGAACAATAGTAGGTTTATCAGGACGATATTTGTTTTCTTTAAGGACTGTATGGATAGTAGTTCTTGGTATCTATAAGTATTTCCCTCGCACGTACTCTCGTCGACGTCGTCGGGTTCGCATTAAAATATCCTTAATGTCATCGTTACGAGCTTGATTGCCCTTCTGATATTTCTTTGACGTTGGTACTTCAAAGCTTCCATAATTTTTTAAGTTCAGGTCAAGCCTCGCGAATAGTCTTGGCTGTTGCGTCTCAGGATACAGGTCCAAATAGTCGGCGGTGGCAAGATTTTTATTTCTATTACATTTAATATAACATTTCAATATGTCATATTTTTCTTCACTGGCATATCGCGTGGCGATATTTAGAAATCAAAATTTATGAAAATTTAAACAAAAACTACCAAATAGCGTTTTGACTGAATAATAGGTTTGTTCTAGCATTAAATCTCAAACGGTTTGAAACATCCGGAGTTTGCGCATAGCGATATAAGCGTCGCTTTTATTGCTATGCGCAAACTCCGGAGGTTTCAAACCGTTTGAGATTTCATGCTAGAACAAACCTAATGTCACTTTTCAGTAAAATTACTTAAATGCCGCCGAATCACCATAGCAACACTATCATTTATTACGGCAAATGGCCTCCGCCGTCATGGCCAACTCAGTTAAAAATTAACTTTGTCGTTTTTTGACATAAAAATAAAATATTTTTATAAAGTGTTATACATCATAAGCAAGGAAAAAATATGTTCTTTTTAAATGTGCTAAAAAGCAAAATGACCGCCATAAGAAAAAACGAAGTTGATGATGGCTTCTCAGAACCGAAACGTCAGAACTAAAAACTGATTACATGGGTGCATCGAGCGTAAAAAGTTGTCCTAACAATGTTTTTACAGATTTTAAAAATATGTTTAAATAAAAAAAGTACAGCGCTTTTTCGAAAATACAACTTTTTGATTTTTTCAAAATATCTCAAAAACAAAAAGAGAGAAAATCGTTATCAAAATGGCGTTGAATTGGGAATTGAATGGCCTACAACTTTCGCCATTTAACCATTTTTCTATCTCATATAGTTTAGAAGATACCCATACATGTATACCCAATTTGGGCCACACTGTATATTTTTTTTGTCAATATAAACTAGAAAAACTATATTTGGTTAGGTATATGTCATTTTAGACAATTTTGATTCAAAAAATGGTCGTTAATACTTTATTACTTCGTTCTTAATATCCGTGTAAGTAGAAAAGTTGAAGTTAAAAGGCGGTCAGCTGCAAGAAACGGTTCAGATGTCGCCTTTTAACCCTTTCCAGCCCAAATTAATTTTTTTTTAAATAAAAATTTATTTATTGCGAAAACCTTTTGAATTTGCTGTCTTAATACTGACTAAACATTAATGTATCGATTTTTTTCGAAAATTTTAGGAAAAAACAATGGATGCCATATGGCATCAGTGGGAATAAATCTTGTCCAACCCAAATTATTTTTTTTTAAATTAAAATGTATTTATTGCGAAACCTTTTGATTTTGCTGTTTTAATACTGACTAAACATTAATTTATAGTTTTTTTTCGAAAAATTGATTTTGTCATCATCAAAAATCATTTTGAAATAGGTAAGTGGAATCATAACATCGTGATCCATAGTAGTGTCTACTATCTTGTCCACTATCTAGTATCTTGTCTACTTCGTCAATGTCTTTTTTTTCCATGAAAGTTGGCTTTTTGAGATTTTTATATGATGTAGATGCGATAGATGCGATGCCAAAAAGGGTTGCTAAAGGTATATCGTCTGGAATAACTTCTTCTTCTACTTCTCCATCTATTATTTCTTCTTCTATGTCGGAGTTATCTTGTGTGTTGTACAACATAATGTCCTCGGTCTCCTGTGGATTGGCGTGCTGGATGTTTCATACTCGAAATAATTTTTCATCTTCATCTGTTTCACCACCACTGTCTATTTCTATGTCCGAAACATCGCCCTCTAAGAGGACAAGCAGAGTTTTTCCTCCTCACGAGTGAGTCCCGTTCTGGTCATCTAGATTGACGAAAAAATAAAA
>MU190462.1:18356-42740 GCA_016904865.1 Pissodes strobi
AGATCTGAGAAAACTCATAATTGTGTGGAAATATATAGTCGATAGAAGTTTGGGTGAGATCAGGTTAGATTACGTAAGCTTAATTTACCAAAATATACCAAATAAATGTAAATTACTTCAAGTCTCGTTCTTTTTTACAATTTAAAACGTTATAAGTGTAGTTGTAAAAAGCAATATTCCTCGATCTAACGATATGAAACATGCCTAGTCTGTCGTGAGAAACTAAAAGGCACCCTCACCCACCCTTACACAATCTAATGTAAAAAATGATTTTTAGCAGATTACGCAAGTTTAGTTTACCAAAATATACCACATACATGCATATTACTTCAAGTTTCGTTCTTTTTACTATTTATAACATTAGTGGTGGTTGTAAAAACTGCATTCGATTCGTCTCTCAATCCCCTATCTAACGCGGTTAGTTTCACTTAGTATCAATTTTTTTTAGTCATTTGAGTCGGTTCCTATATGTTATAATGAATTTTAATAGATTTGGTTAATTTTGGTTAATCGTCTAATCAATTTTCGGTTAGTTTCTCTTAGTCGCAACTTTTTTTGCTTATTTGAGCCGGTTCCGTTACGTTATAATAAAATTTAATAGATTTGGTTACTTTTGGTTAGTCGTCCAATCAACTTTCTGATAGTTGCCCTTAGTCTTAACTTATTTTAGTCATTTGAACCGGTTCCGATACGTTTTAATTAATTTTAATGGATTTGGTTAGTTTGAGTTAGTCGTTCAATCAACTTTCACTTAGTCTCAAATTATTTCACTAAGTCTCACTTAGTCTCAAATTATTTTATTTTCATTCATTTGAGTCGGTTCCGATCCGTTATTATCAATTTTAATAGATTTGGTTAGTTTTGGTTAGTCGTCTAATCAACTTTCGGTTAATTTCACTTAGTATCAGCTTATTTTAGTCATTTGAACCGGTTGCGATACGTTATAATCAATTTTAATAGATTAGATTATTTTTGGTTAGTCGCCGAATCAACTTTCGATTAGTTTCCCTTAGTCTTAACTTATTTTAGTCATTTGAACCTGTTTCGATTCGTTATAATCAATTTTAATGTATTTGGTTAGTTTTGGTTAGTCGTTCAATTAACTCTCGGTTAGTTTCACTTAGTCTCAAATTATTTTAGCCATTTGGGTCGATTTCGATACGTTATAATCAATTTTAATAGATTTGGTTAGACGTCTAATCAACTTTCGGTTCATTTCACTTGATATCAACTTATTTGAGTCATTTGGACCGGTTACGACTCGATAAAATCAATTTTAATGGATTAGGTTATTTTTGGTTAACCGCCGAATCAACATTCGGTTAGTTTCCCTTAGTCTCGACTTATTTTAGTTATTTGGGTCGGTTCGGATACGTTAAAATCAACTTTAATAGATTTGGTTAGTTTCGGTTAGTCGTCTAATCAACTTTCGGTTAGTTCCACTTAGTCTCAACTTATTTTACGTATTTGAGCCGGTTTCGATACGTTATAATCAATTTTCATAAATTTTATTAGTTCTGGCTAGTTGTCCAATACTTTCGCTTAGTTTCCCATAGTCTTAACTTATTTTAGTCATTTGAACCGGTTCCGATACGTTATAATCAATTTTAATGGATTTGGTTAGTTTTGGTTAGTCGTCAATCAACTTTCGATTAGTTTAACTTTGTCTCAACTTATTGTACTTATTTAAGCCGGTTCCGATACACTATAATCAATTTTAATATATTTGTTTAGATTTGGTTAATCGTCCAATCACCTTTCTGTTAGTTTCACTTAGTCCCAATTTATTTTAGTCATCTGAACTGGTTCCGAAGCGTTATAATTAATTTTAATAGATTTGGTTAATTATGGTTAGTCGTCCAATCATGTTTCGATTAGTTTCACTTAATCTCAACTTACTTTAGTCATTTGAACCGTTTCCGATACGTTATAAACAATTTTGATAGATTGGGTTAGTTTTGGTTAGTCGTCAATTTAAATTTCGGTTAGTTTCATTTAATATCAACTTATTTTAGTCATTTGAACCGGCTACGATACGTTATAATCAATTTTAAAAGATTTGGTTATTTATGGTTAATCGTAGAATAAACTTTCGGTTAGTTTCACTTAGTCTCAAATTATTTTACTTATTTGAGCTGGCTCCGATACGTTATAATCAATTTTAATAGATTTGGTTAGTTTTGGTTTGTCTGCTAATCAATTTTCGGTTAGATTCCCTTAATATCAACTTATTTTAGTCATTTGAACGGGTGACGATATGTTATAATCAATTTTAATAGATTAGATTATTTTTGGTTAGTCGTCGAACCAACTTTCGGTTAGTTTCCCTTAGTCTTAACTTATTTTAGTCATTTGAACCAGTTCCGATACGTTATAATCAATTTTAATGGATTTGGTTAGTTTTCGTTAGTCGTTCAATTAACTTTCGGTTAGTTTCACTTAGTCTCAAATTATTTTAGCCATTTGAGTCGGTTCCGATTCGTTATAATCAATTTTAATAGATTTGGTTGGTTTTGGTTATCGTCTAATCAACTTTCGGTTCATTTCACTTGGTATCAACTTATTTTAGTCATTTGGACCGGTTACGATTCGTTAAAATCAATTTTAATGGATTAGGTTATTTTTGGCTAGCCGTCGAATCAACTTTCGATTAGTTTCACTTAGTCTCAACTTATTTTAGTTATTTCAGTCGGTTCGGATACATTAAAATCAATTTTAATGGATTTGGTTAGTTTTGGTTAGTCGTCTAATCAACTTTCGGTTAGTTCCACTTAGTCTCAACTTATTTTACGTATTTGAGCCGGTTCCGATACGTTATAATCAATTTTCATAAATTTGATTAGTTCTGGTTAGTCGTCCAATACTTTCGGTTAGTTTCCCATAGTCTTAAATTATTTTAGTCATTTGAACCGGTTCCGATACGTTTCACTTAGTCTCAACTTATTTTAGTTATTCGAGTTAGTTGCGATACGTTATAATCAATGTTAAAAAATTTGGTTAATATTGGATAATCGTCGAATCAACTTTCAGTTAGTTTCACTAAGTCTCAACTTATTTTAGTTATTCGAGTCGGCTCCGATACGTTATAATCAATTTTAATAGATTTGGTTAGTTCTGGTTAATCGTCAAATCAACTTTCGGTTAGTTTCACTTAGTCTCAACTTATTTTACTTATTTGAGCTGGTTTTGATACGTTATAATCAATTTTAATAGATTTGGTTAGTCGTCAATAAACTTTCGGTTAGTTTCACTTAGTCTCAACTTATTTTAGTCATTTGAGTCGGTTCCGACACATTATAATTAGGTTTAATGAATTTGGTTTCTTTTGGTTAGTCGTCTAATCAACTTCCGGTTAGTTTCACTTAGTCTCTAGTCATTTTAGTCATTTCAGTCGGTTTCGATACGTTATAATCAATTTTAATAGATTTGGTTAGTTTGGGTTAGTCGTCTAATCAACTTTTGATTAATTACACTTAGTCTCAACTTATTTCACTTATTTGAGCTAGTTCTGATACGTTATAGTCAATTTTAATAGATTTGGTTAATTTTGGCTTGCGGTTAGTTTCTCCTTCCTAGATCTGTAGTTAGTTTCACTTAGTCTGAACCTATTTTAGTCATTTGAGTCGGTTCTGATACGTTATAATGAAGTTTAATAAATTTGGTTAGTTTTGGTTAGTTGTCTAATCAACTTTGTGTTAGTTTCACTTAGTCTCAAGTTTTACTTACTTGGGCCGGTTCCGATACGTCATAATGAGTTTTAATAGATTTGGTTAGTTTTGGTTAGTCGTCTAACCAACTTTCGGTTATTTTCACTTAGTCTCAATTTATTTTATTTATTTGAGCGGGTTTCGATACGTTATAATCAGTTATGCATAAACCGTGTCGTGACGTTCACTAAAATTTGTCGTGTCGTGATGCGACCTTGGAAACTCACTGCCAGGAAACCAAAGTATTCATCTGAACCGGCTCCGATACGTTATAGTCAAATATAATGTTTCTGGTTAGTTTTCGTTAGTCGCCAAAATTCGGTTCGTTTTGGTTAGTTTTAACTTTCTATAATTTGTGTAACCTATTTCGATACATTTTAGCCCGTTTTGGTGCTTTTGGTTACCTTTGGTTAGTTTTGGTTAGTCATTAAATCAACTTTCCGATATGTTATAACCAATTTTAATGTTTTTGGTTAATTTTGGTTAGTCGCCAAAATTCGGTTAATTTGGGTTATTTTTAGCTTGCTATAATATTGTTAATCTGTTTCGATACATTTTAGGCATATTTGGTGCTTTTGGTTAGTTTAGGTTAGATTGGATTAGGTTGTGTTAGATAGTCGTTGTGGGTAGTCGTTCAATCAATATTCAGTTAATTTCAGTTAGTTTTAATTTTAGTCATTTCAATCGACGCCGATACGTTATTATCGAATTTAATGATTTTGGGTCGTTTTGGTTAGTGGCCAAAATTCGGTTCGTTTTGGTTAGCTTACTTTAATATTTTTAATCTGCTCCGATTCGTTTTAGCCTTTTCTGGAGCTTTTGGTGCTTTCAGTTAGTCGTTGAATCAACTTTCGGTTAGTTTCAGTTAGTTCCAATTCAATTTAGTAATTTGCACCGGATCCGATAGGTTATAACCAATAATTTTAATTTTTATGGTTAGTTTTGGTTATTCGCCAAATTTCGATTACGTTGAGTTAGTTTTAATTTACTTTTATTTTTTTTTAATTTGTTCCGATACATTTTAACCCTTTTTGTGCTCTTGATTACTTTTAGTTAGTTTGGGTTAGTCTTTCAATCATTTTCATTCGGTTAGTCGTTGAATCAACTTTCGGTTAGTTTCAGTTAGTTCCAATTCAATTTAGTAATTTGCACCGGATCCGATAGGGTATAACCAATTTTAATTTTTATGGTTAGTTTTGGTTATTCGCCAAATTTCGGTTACGTTGAGTTAGTTTTAATTTACTTTTATTTTTTTTTTAATTTGTTGCGATACATTTTAACCCTTTTTGTGCTCTTGATTACTTTTAGTTAGTTTGGGTTAGTCTTTCAATCAACTTTCGGTTAGTTTCAGTTAACTTTAATTTATTTTTGTCATTTGAACCGATTCCGTCCTCAGAAACAGACTAACACGATCTCTCACGTATGTGATGTGCCAAATGTAGCATGCACTTTTTCGTGATTTGGTACCCCATAATAGGAAAACAAAAACATTTTCAATGTTAAAAGTGGAAATGCGTTATTTCGCATATTTAGGCTGAGAAAACGCGAAATCAGACGTTTCCGGTCATTTTCATGCGAAACGCATTGCACATACATGAGAGACTCGAAATTTTACGTAGATTTCGAAAATCTATCAAATGATGTCAAGGAAGTTACAGGTTTTTCTTAACCTTCGAACATGTACGATACAGGAACTTGAACAAAATTAATAAAGTGCAATATTTCCGAAACTATTAGTGCCACATCGAAACGTATTAAAGAAAAAAGTTAACATTTTAGATGATCTACGTTTTGCTTGTACAAACTTTTCATTTTAGATCAGCGATTATCCGAAAATTTCAGAAAAATACATTTTTATTCCCAAAATTGGATTCAGTCACTTTTCATTTCATATCAACCGTTCTCTTGAAAATTCGGAAAAACTGTATTTGAAAATGATTTTTTTTTTAATCAAATTTAGTAATTACCATTTTTTCACGAAATGACCGATCCCTTTTTAAAAGACCGAGACATTTCACGTAAATTTATAAAGGTACACGTAGTTATGCGCAAAAAGCTTCAATTCTTTCGAATGGGTTCGAAACTTTCGACGTCTTGCTTATAAATCACCATGCACCATACTGAATCTGATAATAAACTTTAATTTGACATAATATAACATACGATTGGCAAGAAAATGAGTAATACCATAATGTGATATGTAAGGTAAACTACAGTTCGCGACTTGGCAACACGGCGGGGCAAAACACGTCTCAATAGGAAAGTATTTAAGTTTATTGCATTATTGGCGAGCGACACTTTTAATACCGGAGTAGGCATCTGTTGCGTAGCTATATGGATCTGTGGTTTTTCTAGGAGCGTGCGGAAAAGTGCATTTTTTCGGACGAGCTTTAGTTTGGAAAGTTTTGCATTTCCGCACTGGACTTATATTATTACTAGTTATGCTTTTAAATACCTGTTATGCGACAAGGTAGGTTCATATTAATAAAGGCGATATCATTTTAAACACATAGCAACCACCTCAAATAAAGCAATCATTGTCAAAAAGTACGTCATAGATTTCTTCAACGCGTTGAAGTGTTTTAGCTTATTTTATTAGTCTATCCAAAACCTGCAAACCGATACTTTGTGGTCACATTTTTCCATGCTCAAAAGCGTGGTAAAAATTGAAAAAAAAATTTAATATAGGCAATTATTTCAAATTAACAGCATATCTAAAGAAAAAAACGTAGGATTTACGCCAAAAAAGCAAAAACTTTCACCAAAGACGAAATATCAAAATTTTTGTCTGAAGCTCCTGACTACATATATTTAATGATGAACGTCGCAGCAATATTTGGATTAGCTGGAGCATCTCATCGAGAAGAGCTCACGAAAATGACAACAGACGATATTGTGGACAAGGGGGATTTGTTATTGGTGAGGATACCAGATTCCAAAAATCAAACCAGCAGAAACTTTGTAATATCAAAAGACGTAAACGATGGCAAATATGTAGTTCTCTATAGAAAATATGCAAGTCTACGAAAACCTGGGACCCGTCATAAAAGATTCTTTGTAAATGACAAAAAAGGAGTTTGTACCATACAATGCGTCGGAATAAACACCTTCGGTAAATTTCCTTCTGAAATAGCAGCATACCTGAAACTTCCAAATCCAGAACTATATACTGCCACCAGTTGTACATTCAATATAAAGATTCTAAATAATAAGCAATAGATATACTTAATTATTAGTTTTGTATTTGATAATAAAATTGTTAAAAAGTTAACTTTTTAATAAACTTACTTAATATATTTGGTAGTGTTTAAACGCTCGTAGAAAAAAAAATTGTTCCTAGCTCTTGCGGAAAGTGTTTTTCCCACACTCGACTACTGGCCGAACTTCGCTACGCGTCGTTCAGCCAACTGCAGTCGCGCACTTGTTAGGAAAATAACTATTTTTGTCTAGTAGAAATTTGAATACAATTGTTTCAAAATATTATATTTATGTCTTAAAACACAGACATCTAATTAATTCGTCACCTTCTTATTCACCGTTAAGACGGGAGGAAGTGTTAGAAGAATTCAAGGAACATTTAAATCTTGTTATGCAAGTAAATCTTACGTTTCAAATATAATTTGATAATGCACAATTATTGTGCAACTTGTGTTTTATGTTAAATTAATAGCGAATAATAAATCAAAATAATAATTCCTAGAAATCTCATACTATCATATTATTTAGTGGTTGTAAAAAAATAGATAAGATGGAAATGTGTAAATCGTATATGTTTCCTTTCTTAACTGTCAAAAAATTTCCATTAAAATTTCGTCTCGCCTAGAAAAAATTTCCGGTAATTTTTCTGGTAGCCATGGTAACGAGTCAAAATAAAAGCATCTTATTGGTGGGTTGGTGTGAAATTTTCAGGAAAAATTCTGAAACATTTATTTGAACATTTCTTTCTGTGTCACTTTAAATAGAGTTTCTAATGAAGTGGGAAGTGGCAAATTATAATGAAAAACCCTGTACAAACCGATACGTACCTCTCATACACACGCTACGTTTCGCTTGCGCAAGCACGACTTGCCCAAGCTTGCATGATTCAAACAAAATCAATCATCAAGCGGCTAATAGAATTTAAATGCTTCCGCAAAATTTTTCTACAGACTCCAGCATACTTGTACAAAAAAAATGATCATGCATGCTTGTCAAGCTTGCAGTTGTATGTGTAGCCACTTTACAAAATCCGCGCTTGTTAATCGGCGGCATGGCAAATAATTCTCAGGCGCTATGGATTTGTTGTTTGTATTAGCAGTAGGTACTTAATTTTATTTTTATGTCTTTCTAGAAAGTTCGTGAAAACAATCATTACACTAGAGTGAAGTACTTTTTCCCCTTGGATTTTATGCGCGAAAGGAATTGATGCATTTTCTTCTCTATCAATACAAATAACCATTTTTTTTTTCGATTTTGTACCTACTATCAGAATATAATTCATTCAATTTAGCTTAATGTATTTAAAATATCAACAATAATGTTCTTTAATTAATCACACATATCATTTCTAATTTTCATTATATTATCTTGACATTTAAAACAATAATTAACATGTTTTCATTAATTTTTACTTTACACAAGTGCGTATATTCTTTTTTTATTTTGCGCACTAATGCATAAAGTAATTTAGTAATATTTATATTTTTGAAAATATTTCTCGGCAGTAGAAAAAATTTTTGGATGCTACTCATGTGTAAAGTACTCTTTTTGTTATTCATGGGATTGACAATATTCCCATTCATAAAAAATTGTCACTTTACACACTTGTTGCATAAATAGCTATTTATGCATGAATTGCATTTTGTTTCTGAGATCGTTTTGTTTACATATATCCGTTGTTAGAAACTTTAGTATTTTTATTATTTAATGGCAAAATAAGTATATTGATGTGGTTCACAAATATCTGGATTTCTATACTCTCAATTCTTGAATTACACTTGCAATATTTATTGATATTATTGACCATATCGTGATTTTTATTGGTGAAATAACCGTTGCCTATATGACGTGATTTATGTAAATATGCAAATTTTTATGTTTACTGGCATTTCATAGGAAATAAACAAATCCACGGCTTACTTTTCGGTAGTAGGTAACAAATTGTGCGCCAGTATTTTAACGATTCTGTTTCCTATTTCACACATTTTGTATTTAAGTTAAGAGTGAAATATTATATAACGGACGTAAAAGAATTTAATTGTTGTTTACTTACTAACGCAGCCTACTATTTACGATACCAATAAGCACCATATATCTGTTTGATCCAGTTAAATCAGATTTAAACAAACTTAAAGTGGCATTAATTTTATCCTCATTCTTTGAAGTGCATGTGACAATTGGTCATTTCTTACAATTAATTAGAAGAAGAAATCTAAATACTTAATTAATTTGTATTTGCAATTTCGTTAAATAGCTATTTTCGTTTACGGAGAAAAAATAAATAGTTCCTATAGGATCTGTTTGCACAAACAATAAAATATCATTTACAGTAATATGGTATGGAAATATATGAAATGCGCGGATGTAGGACAGTGTAATGCCAAACGAATTATAACAATTATGATTTTTACCTTGAACTGACAGAAGTCAGTTCAAAGATTGACAATCTGCAAGAGCTTTTTACTATTTTATTGTATTTGCTAACCATTTTAATTTTTAGTTCCTTTTTCTTGATAACGATAGCAGACTTGTTTATCGAAACGTCGATATTTAAGAATTTCATTAGGGTCACTAAGCTAGCACTTGTGCAGTTTACATCCTGGGGCCGGCCGGAGCGAAGAGGCTCTATTACAAATTCAAAAAATTGTAATCATTTGTGGAGCAAAAGGCAATCAATTACAAGGTAAAAATGAATCCTCCACAACAATATAGAACATATCTACAACAATTATTATGATATTAAAATCTAGGTGTGAGAGAAATTCGAACATGATGTACAGCAAGCTAAGAAGCATGTATTTAGTAGCATCAGGAAGTCTTTAGGACAATAATTATTGTGGAACTTTCTGGTCGTCTCTAAAAGTGGGTCCAGACCGGCCGCGCAGTGCATTTGTACATGTTGCAGCAACCTCTACGAACATAATTTGGTCATTGCGCGAGAAGCGTCCAGATAGGCTGCTCCACTCTGCAACAAACATCTGCTTGTCAGTGTTCCACTACGCGCTTTGAGATATTTATTTACATTTTGTGGTTGAAAGTGGTCATTATTAATATGAGCGATATTGATATTGTAATTGCCACCACTGCATTTATTATAATATGTGATGCAGGAGAAAGGAAGAAAAAAGAAAAGAGGGCGCTGGTGGGCTACAAGGCTACCAAACAGTCGAAAAAAATAATAGTGGTTGCAATCTTCTATTTACTAAACGGATTACTTTTTCATTAGTCCAGTTGTCAGATATATTTTATTTAAAACTTAAAAGAAAGAAATAATAACAGAAAACAATATCGAATGAATATACCGTCCCCGTACCAATTTTTGCTTGTACTACGTTCGAACTGAACGCGCCAAAACGCGCCAAAACGCGCACGAACCTCGAATTTCTTTTGATGTACCGACAATTGGTGAAACATCAACGAACACGCGCGGATCAGATCGTTTGTGCGCGTTCGTGCGCAATTCCACGTCTACACTAAATGCAACTGCAACGTGTAAGAATGTTTTGCGCCGCTTTGCGCGGAGCGGCACTGCCGGTCTGGACCCACCTTTAGATGTCTGTTAAGGGAAGTAATATGTCGAAGGAACGTAAGGATGCTTTATGGTATGCTTCAACATGCTATTATTTCTGGTTAATGCTAGGTATATAAAGTCTTTTTAATGTCAACTTAGGTTACACAAATAGTGTGTTTTAATAATACAGGGGATAGGCACCCATAGTAATGGTATCAAAATATATTGGTCATATTACATAGTGTATTAATGCTTCTCTGGTTAATCGTTTGTAGAATCCAATAATTTACCTCCACAACTTGTTGTGGTGTTTCCGACCATTTGCTTTGAGAAAATCTGATTATTTCCTTGTGTTTGCCTTAAATAAATTAAAATATTGAATACTGAGTATATTTCTAGAGCTTGAACTCAAATTTCTTTTCTGAAACATGCCTGCCAATAATATATAATTCAGTTTCAAAGTTTACATAATTGTCTTTTAATTGTTTTTTAATTTTGTACGGGCGTAGTAAAATACATTTTGTGACAAGTGGACTTTATTGACCAAATTCCTAGACAGTGTGTCCTTGACTTCCCTTATTTGCGTTAGCTTCGACGTAAACCCCCTAAAATGGTCGAAGACATTCGTGCATCATATTCCTTATATTTCCGCCATTTTGGATCGTCTGCGAAGTACCCGATGTGTCAGCTCCATCGATTTAAAGTGTGCCTTTTGCCAGATACTCTAAGCGAGTCTGCACGTTTATATCCTGCTTTCATAGTAGTATTTTAAAACAGAATATTAAAAGAAAACATATTTATTACAAAACATTTTTGATGTCGCATAGTTTCCTAGTTCACTTTTCCATAACTCCTTTATTAAAAAAGTAAATACACTATTTTAAAACAGAATATTGAAAGCAAGTTTTTTTTTTCTATATGTAATAAACAACTTTCTGATTTAATTAGATTTTTAATAGTTAGTAATTTTCATGAAAAAAAAAATAACTATTACATAAAATTTACTACCGACCTATCTTATTGATTCACAAACTAACTAATTTAGACACTAAATATGTTTTAAAATTATTTATTTTGCAAAAAATAGACATTGTGTGTCAAAGTTTGTTGAAGGCTTTACTGTCCTGCAACTATTTTTCTTTCACCTCGAGCAAATAGACGATTGTTTCTTCCATCGCTCTCCGTTGTTGGTTAACAAGAACCATTGTTCTGATCCTTGTTTCGCTTCTACTCCTGGTTCAGCACTTAGGCCCGCGACCTTCAGTTTCTCTGCATACTTCCCACCTTTCAACGTTCTCCATAACGAGGGAGAAGTTTAAATCATGGGTGATACCGAACATTCGATAACATATTAACTGCAGGTCCTTCTTGGCGTATTTCAATACCCCTAATTATCCATTCAAATTTCTCTTGGTCAAAGTGACTAAAGGCCCATCATTGTCGAGCAGCTGACGTAATATCCTACAATAAGCCCAATTTTATAAGCCAACCTCCTACTACAAACTCCCGTTCTTTCTTCCAAGTATCCTTCGATCTTTTCACTTTGCTAGATACGAGTAGAGGGTGCTGTTGTCAAGAGTCCCAATTTTACCTCGGAATATGGCAAGGCGCGCGCATTTTGAGTATTTTGTTTATATACGTCTAACAAACGCGATATTGCATATAGCATTTTATTGTAAAGAAACGAATAAGTAAGGAACTAGTCCTAAGTTAAAAGAAGATAGAGTAAAATGTGTGTAACGCTGCTTTATTTTTCCACCGGTATGCACCGTGACGTCCGCGCGTACATACGTCGCGCCGCGCCGCCTTCGGCGGCGCGCGGCGCATGTACCTTCGTGTAGTGAGCGGCCAAGGCATGCTATGTGTCACATGCGGCTCGGGGTGATACACATGGCCTGCGAACTGTTTATCGAACGTTCTGAGCAACTAATTTAATGTGCCCCAGGTCGTTTGAGGGCGCGCTAGTCGTGTGTCATGTCAAAGTAGTCAAAAACATCAATGTCTTACGTCAATTTTGAATTAACGACAACGAGACGAATGCAATTAGCAGAATCATTTTGGCTTAGGCGTCTTTTTGATTTTTGTGCTATTTTCGCTCTTATTTTTGTGCTATTTTCGCTCTGATTTTTGTGACTTTCTAGATTTTTTTGTGAAGTGCAAAGTGTCGCAGGACAGTGCACGTATATTTTTTAATTTTACAGACTTTAGACATTAATTGTCGCCATTTGATTTTGAAGAGGTAAGTGAAAGTGTTTTGTTTTTATGAATGTACCCACTGAAATGTAAAATATTCGAGAATACTTCTTTTTCACCTTCGCCTGTGTGAAGTATGAAACTTTCTACATCGCAACTGATTCATGAAAAAGCTCGATACCTACAATTGCCCTCGAATAAATTCGTACGCCTCAAATTCGTGTAAATTAAAACTCATACATCAGCTAATCTATGATCTGTGCTATACATTTCCCAAAATGACAAATTATGATTTGAATCATAGATTTCTATTATTGCTCATGTTACTATGATTGAGAAAAAAATTCCACATTATGAGGAACGCTTAATCAAAGTGACATGCCTACTTTTTTTGAAAACACTTTTCAATTTTCGGCACACTTTGATCATCTCTTTCAACCAACGTCTTCAAATCGTTTCAAAAACAGTACCATGTCCCTGTGAAATTCCCATATAAAAGTAAGATATCCAATCAAAACAAGACATGCCCATAGTACCTACATAGACGGCTTCTTACATTTTGCTTTTCCCATTTAAAATTGGATTTTGTTTTTTTCCCTCCAATCTTATGTTCCTCCCTGCTTGAACTTTTTTTAGTAAGTACAAATATGAACTTGAAATATTCTCGTGTCGAAAAAATGCAGACCCCCTAGGTATATTTAACCATAAAGTTGTGATTGTAGTAAGATATTGATACTAGTAGTATTCCCCGAGAAGCATTTGTAATAGTAGTGGTGCTGAGTAGTACTGAGTACGTGTACCTGTAAAGCTGTATAATTGAATATTTAGGAGGTTTTGTTGTTAAATATTTTATAAAATGTTAGTTACATTGAAATATAAAATTTGAAGAGGGATTAATAGCAATGATCAAAGTGAGCCGAAAATTGATATAAAATGTGTTTCGAAAAAAAATGTGGATGTGTCACTTTTTCAATAAACATGCCTTTGTTTGTCCGCCTTGGATAATAGATAAGGTAATGAAACAAAACATACAAATTCATCTGATGACAACACTGTGAATGCAAAATTATTAATGCAAGAAAAGACATTTTGTCCATTATTTATTTATTTTTATTTAATTTAAATTTAGTACAGTACAGGCATTGCCCAAATGGTACATAACGTTACTTAATATAAACACACAATCAAGCAATATACATTAAAAAAATTTAAAACGGACAACAAATGTCAATACCTAACACACAATAAATACACATAACATTAACTAACAAAAACACACTACTTTACGTGTATTACTAAAACCTGTCAAAACAGTTAAAACTAGACAATAGATGATATAGGAACCAAACGAATGTACAAAAACTAGCGAAACTCCGAAGAACGATATATAAGAGATCTAGCTTTATGCTTAAATGTTAGTATTGAACATTTTATATTAAAGTTTATGGGTAAAAATCTATCTAAGTAATCCATGATTCGATTAATTGGTGCGTTCCTTCCAACATCAGTTCGATAGGGTCGCAGGGAAAATGATTCAAGCTGTCTTGTAGGTCGTGCTGGGATGCGAAATCTAATCAGGCCCGAAAGTTCAGGACAGTCTATTTATTCATACAATTTACACAACAGAACAGAGTTCCAAATGGTACAATACTAGACTAAGACTAAGTATAATTGATAACACAAATATAAAAATGTATAAAAGATATTACAAAACATACTACACACAAAAAATAACAACAATCTTAATCTTAATCTACCAAGTATAACGGGCGCAGGGATGACCGTGAACAACAACAGTATCGAGAAGCCGTCTTACTGCATTTTTAAAGGATAATGGACTGCAATTATAATCAAAATGTATAGGTAAATACCTATTGTAACAAGCCATAAATCTGGCTATTATTTCATTCCTGCCAATGTCTGTTCGGCTATAATTTAGGTAAAACATTTGCACTTGTCTCATGCTTCGAGATGGCACTCTGAAATTCAACAGCGCCACCATGTCAGGACAGTCGATCAGATTCACCAGGAGTCTATGTCCGAAGGAGAGTGTCAGAGTGATCCTGCGACTTTGCAGTGTCTGAAAGGAAACCACTCATAAGCGCTCCTCATATGAGAGTGTTGATTTGTCAACTTTAAGCTTGAAAAGTAAAAAATTTACGAATTTCCTCTGTACCCTTTCGATTCTCGCAATATGTGTTGTGTACAATGGTGTCCATACTACACAGCAGTAATCTAGATGGCTTCTAACTAATGAAAAGTACAGAGTTTTCAACACCTCCACGCTCCTAAAGTCAGAACACTGCCTCATGATGAATCCAATCATCCTAAATGCCTTAGAAATGACCCAATCAATGTGACACACAATCAAGTTGTTGATGTTATATATACAGAATATATTTGGATAATATAATATGAAGTCTTACTTGACTGAGCGGCGGCAGTTTGTAGAGGTCGATGGCTTTAGATCTTCGGAATATGTGGTCACTTCCGGAGTTCCGCAAGGCTCCAATTTGGGGCCTTTACTATTTTTAATTTTTATTAACGATCTAGCTAGCAAACTGAGATGTAATAGGCTTCTATTTGCTGATGATCTGAAGATCTATTGCCGTATCGACTCCGTTGCTGATTGTCTGCGGTTGCAGGCGGATCTTGCTGTGATTGGCGACTGGTGTAGTGAGAACCGCCTTGATCTTAACGTCTCTAAGTGCAATGCGGTTTCTTTTTGCAGGAAAAAATCCTTTATTCAATTCAATTATGAAATCAATTCCCAAGTTATTAATCGCTGTTTTGAAGTGAAGGACCTCGGCATTACATTTGACCATAAATTCACTTTTAAGTCACATATACACGATGTAGTACAATCTGCTTCGAAAACTCTGGGTTTTATATTGAGGAACTGCAGGGGTTTTGGAGACGTTGAGACCCTTAAGCTACTGTTTTGTTCTTTTGTAAGGTCTAAACTGGAGTATGGAGCTGTTATATGGCATCCTATTTATCACATTGACGTAAGGTATCTGGAGTCTGTGCAGCGTAGGTTTGTTAAATATTTAGCTTTTAAATGTGACGGTGTCTATCCCCTAAGGGGAATTGAGCAAGGTTTATTACTAACCAGATTTAACATAGCTAACCTAGAAACACGAAGGCGTAAACTTACTGTATCATTTTTGTATAAATTGCTTAATAACAGAATAGATTGCATCGAGCTATTTAATCAAATAAAATTTCTTATTCCCTGGTCTAATGCGCGTAATGTGCGTACCTTTTATTGTGAGAGGCCTGCCAGTTGCATGTTGACTAGAGCGCCAGTTTTTCATGCATGTAATTTATTTAACACAATGTGTAACGATTCTGATATGTTTGTAAACTCTTTAAATAGTATATTGGCTAAAATAATATAAGTAGTGTTGTAGATTCCAGATATACATTATAATCATAAGAGATATATTTTCATAGTTCTTTCATTCTTTTTGTTTTATCTAGGAATTTTGTATTTTTTATTCAAACCATATTTTGTAATTTGTATTTCCTGTAATTGGGTAAGCCTGTTGGAAATAAATGCCTATTTATTTATTTATTTATTTATTTACTTATAATATGCACCCGTCATGAAAATATATAAATAAATAATGTCATTTGAAAATTAAATAACAGATAAGACAATAATGGTATTTACCATACATTGCCTAAATTTTAGTTCTCTTTTTAGGACAATAATGTTTTACATTAATAATAGGTAATATAAATTTTATTTTCAAGGACAGAACATTTGTTAAAATGCCAACTGCCCCCTGTATTGTAATTAACTGTATGAAAAGCAAGGAGTCCAAGCACCGCTTTCCCAATCCTGCAAAAGATAGAGACTTGTTTGATAGATGGGTTCTTCTCTGTGGAAACCGGCGTTTATTAACTGAAATGACGCCCGAGCAAATCTACAACAACTGTAGAGTTTGCTCTCTTCATTTTTTGCCTGATGATTTTGGGTTAAACCATAAACTGCAAAAGGCAGTACTTCCATCTGTTCAATTGCCTGGTGAGTTGGTTTTAAAGTAAATGATGAAAATGTGAATGAAATATTTTTAGTTTGGAAGAAAATTGTTTTTTTTTTTGGTTTTATTATATAGGTACTACATTGAGTGTAGATTGCAATTTATTGATAAAGCTTCCTTAATTTTGTCTAGCAGTTATCAAAAACGAGACAAAATGAAATAAGAGCAAGTAATATTTGATTTCAGATCCATTACCACCTGTTGAAGGCGGTCCTTCCAGTAAATCTGAGAGCAAATCATATGAAATAGTACTCATGGATCATGATTATGCTATGGTTCCTCAAAGTATTGACCCTATTGAAGTTGCGGATAACACACAAGCATCCACTGTGCGTCAGCATCAGCTTACTGATGCACAAACTCCAAAGAGTAAGTTGTTTTTGTTGTATGATCAATATTTTTTTTGCTGAATGCTTTGCTTGATTATCTGAACGGGATAAACAATGTTCCAACATGGTATATAGCAATCTAATTTGCACTAGTAAAAATAGTAGTTTCATCACAATCCACTTCCAATTCTACTAAATTCAATACCAATTCAAATTGGGTACTATTCTAAAAATTTTCCTTTGATACTTGAAAACCATTTATTATCAAAATGACGAGTATTACGAAAACTTACGTGAGTACATAAAAAACTATAGGCTGACCATGGTTCAAATCTTGAAATAGCCTATTTTGTTTGTTGTATTTTTTAGTCTACCATCTAATGACAGAAATGTTGAAAACCAGAAGAAAAAAAAGATAGAAAAGTTTATTGGTTTTTTTTTTGGCGATAAAGATTCGTAATGTAAGTGGTTTGCTTGTAATTATGTACTTAATCGTAAGAATTTAAAAAATATTATTTTTACGCACTGTTCCTTAATGGCATGCTAATATTTGAAGGTGTGATTCCTTAGGTTATTGTATGAAGAAAAGTTCATATACACATAATTATTATGTCAGCAATGACAATTTTTACGACAAAAAATTATCATTGTCAATGTTTATAAGATTCAATTATAATTTAATTGCTTTAATCAAGAGTTTGAAGAGAAAAACGCAAGGGACAATTTTTGTACAATTGACCAGGCTGCGGAAAATATCCGCATGGGAAAATGTCTGTGGCATACTTACCACTGTTTTCTACTGACATAATTATGTGGATTTGTATCCTATTTATACACATACCAAAACTGAAACTATGTACTTAATATCCCAAAAGTTCTTTTGGAGAATATCAAAAAAGAAGAATATTTAAAAAAAAAATTAAGCTCTTACGGACGTATCTTCATATATGAACTTTTTATATGTATAGAGTATCTGGCTTGGATTCAGCTAAGATTGCACAGTACAGGTTTTTCATAAATTTTATAAAACAGGCATGTTTCTTAGTTTGCCCTACAAGCAAGTAGGTACTGTTCATTCTTAGAAGAGCACCCTATATAAGACATAATAATTTACGGGTGTTCTGAAACTTACCGTATTTTTTTTCCAGAGCGATCCAGTCTTTTGTCTGAAGTAAATGTTTCTCAAGTAAAAGATTTAACACCTAAGGCAAAACATCTCTTTGAAAGAGCTCGACAATTAGAGAAACGAGCCTTATCTTCAAGGAAAACTCGATTTTCATTAAAGAGAAAGTTGACGCAAGCTCAGAAGTTCTCTAAATCCCAGATGTTTGAGAAAGTTGTGTCAAGCATGGATCGTCTAAGAGCAAGGTTTTTTGAAAGCCAAGTGGAAAATAGCTCTAGAAAACCCAGGGGAAGACGGTATACCTTGGAGGATAAGGTTTTAGCTTTAGCTATCTATAAGCAAAGTGGTGCTGGATATCGGTTTTTGTCAAAACTCTTTGCTCTTCCTTCAAGGAAAACTGTGATGAAGTTACTAAATAGGATCCCAATACGTCCTGGTCTCCATCATGAGGTATTTACTGTTTTGAAGGCAGAGGCAAAAAATTTCAAAAGCCCTTTGGACAAACACTGTATATTAATGTTCGATGAAATGAGCATACAACCAAATCTACAACCAAATCTGAAAGAGGGAAGTGTTGAAGGATTTGAAGACTTCGGCTTCAAGAAAAGCAATGAGATAGCAAATCATGCTCAGGTAAGAATTATTGACTGAAACCTTAATTATTAGTCCAAATAAAAACAATTATAATTTTTAAACAATCATGTATATTTCATTTGAACATTGTTTTACTTTCAGGTCTTTATGCTACGTGGAATAAACAGAAAGTGGAAGCAGCCTGTGTATTATAATTTTGTAAATGGTGGAACAAAAAAGCATGATCTAGAACAAATTATCACATTAATAATACGGAAATGTTGCAATATTGGACTCAATGTGATAGCAACTGTTTGTGATCAGGGTGCCAACAATCAAGCTGCCATCAAATCTTTGGTGAAAAAAACAGAAGAGCAGTATAAAAGAGATGGAAGGGAATTCCTTGATTTTCATTTTGAGGTTGATGACCAAAGGATTATTCCACTTTTTGATGTGCCACACCTATTTAAAGGGTTGCGCAACAATTTATTGAAGTATTTCCTATATTTCACTGATGATGGTATAAAGAAAACAGCAAAATGGTCAGATATACATACTGCTTATAAGATGGATCCATATCTGGGCAGTTTAAGATTGATGCCCAAAATCACAGATTCCCATGTAAACCCAGATAAGGTTAACAAAATGAAAGTGTCAAAATGCACTCAAGTTTTCAGCCATTCAGTAGCTGCTGCAACAAATGTATTTGCATTTTCAGGTATGTTAGTTGCAATTTTAAACTAAAATGTAAAACTGAACATTTTTTTTTTATTCAAAGTCAAAGTATTAAAAAGTATGTGTAAGAATTGGGTGATATTTATTCTCAAGCTGCACGTTAATTTTAGCAACTACTGTCCAGACCGAAGAAGAGCTGCTTGCACTTGACAAATCCGCTGCAGATACTGCAGTTTTGCTGGAGTTTTTGGACCAACTATTTGACAGCTTGAATGGAAGCTCCTTCCAGCCTCCTCCTGGCAAAACATTGAGGTCTGCAGTTACCAGAAATTCTCCCCATTTAAAGTTCTGGAATGACGCCATCCGAAAACTGAAGACATGTAAATTCGACCGAAATGGAAAATGCTTTGTCCCACCTAGGCTAAAGAATTTAGTGTCAACCATTAAAAATTTCAAAGACCTATGGAAGACGATGTTTGATCTTGGATTTTCACACCTCATGCCTCGAACATTCAATCAAGATCCTCTCGAGAATTTTTTTGGAAAGATGAGGCAAAGAGGACAGAGGAATATAAATCCTACAGTGACTGACTTCAACCACTACTATAAGAGTTTATTGGTTAATCAATTGACTTCCAAAAATTCTGTCGGTGCTAATTGTGAGGATGACGAGTCAGAAGTGTTTTTAACCCTTCAAAGACTTGTTACCCAGGTTAGTGCAATATTTCCTCTCACCAACTATTTCATATTCTTCAATTCATTTATTATTTCTTTATTTGTAGGGTTTACCTGAGGAAGATGAAGATGTGAGGAACGGAACTTTTAGCAAGGTCCCAGATAATTTGCCCATTTCAATGAGGCCAATTGAAGCACAAGCTTTGAAGTATGTTGCTGGATATGTCACTAAGAAGATTGGAAAGCAGCCTTGCAGCTGCAAAGAATTTTTTTATAAAAAAGTATCAAAGGAGGACTCTGAACATGAAGAGTTTTTAAAATTCAAGGAGTTTAGAGTTAATAGCACCTCCTTGAGATATGTAAATGAGTTTTTTTTAAAGAAAATGAAAGAGAGTCTTTCAATCATAAAATATATATTGAATTATAATATATATAAACCCAATGTTGTAGCCTTCACGTTGGAAACCCTTTGTAAAAGAGTTTCTTTTACAGACTGCTTCCATGATAACACTATAAAAAGAAATATTTTCAGATATTTTATAAAAGTTAATTTATTTAATTATTGTCGGCAGATTAATCGAATATTAAAGGGTTTGGACCAAAGACCAGTACCACAAACTGCGCCAAAAATTTTTATTCATGCAAAAAAAATGCAAATTTCTTGTATCAAAAGAAAAAAAGCGCAAAACAAAAACAGACTCATGCAATAATTATTCACTTGAATTGCTTTAGGACTGTTTTTAGGCTTTATAATTATTCTTAAACTAGAAGAGATGATTAACACAATTTCTCTCATATAAATAACTCAGACAAAACAAAAGCCACTTGTCACTAATAAAGCAAATAACAAATAAAAACAACACTAAATCTATTATCTTTAATTCATTTCCTAGAAATGATGAAAAGGCTACTTTGGATAATTTTAATGAGTACTTTATTAGTTCTTGTCCTGTAATAAATCAAAATAAACAAGCTGATCTATTTGTAATAGACATCAATAACAACAGTATATTCCTAAAACCAGCTGATGAGCAAGATCATCACGTCTTTAAAAAATTAGAAATGTGTGGGTAGTGATGAAATCCCAGTTAAAATATTAAAAACATTAATAGCTACACCTTTAACACATATCATCAATAACAGCTTTTCAAGTGGAGTGTGTCCCGAAGCCTTAAAGAAAGCCTGGGTTTTACCTATTCACAAAAAAAAAGAGAGAAAAAATTGAAAACTACAGACCAATATCATTGCTGTCAAATGTCAATAAAATTTTTGAGCGATTACTCTTCAATCGCTTAATTCACTTTCTGGAAGTAAATCACATATTAACTGATCAACAAAATGGGTTTCATAAGGGGAAGTCAACAATGACAGCGATTTACCAGGCTCTTAAAACTATAATAGCATCTCTCAATAATAAGCAGGTTACAGCGGCTCTGCGTTTGGACCTGTCAAAGGCTTTTGACAGTGTTGATCACAGCCTGCTATTTAAATTATATTTAACTAATAGGCAACAGAGAGTCACTGAAATAAACTCACAGGGGAAGAGGGTACTCTCGAACCAAAAAAACATGATACAGGGTGTACCACAAGGGTCAGTTGTAGGTCCTCTGCTCTATCTCCTGTGCACTAATGAAATTGTAAACATCATTACTAATAAAATAATACTGTTTGCTGATGATACAAACGTAATCTCCAGTTCGAATAATGTTGAAGAGTGTGTTGGAGAGGTAAGGGGGACCTTGGTGGACCTGAGTGACTGGTTATATAAAAACAATCTATTGATTAATATGTCCAAAACTAAATTGTTGTTATTTGGGTCACAAGATCTTATAAGTGTACCAACCACTCATAGTAATAATCTAATTGAATCAGTGGAAACCCTACCCTTCTTGGGAGTGACTGTTGACAGGAGATTGGATTGGAAGGAGCATATTGATCGAGTGGCTCTGAGTATTTCAAGATTTTTGCTTCGCATTAACTGTTATAAGAAATAATGTTGGCATTAGTGCTGCGCTATCATCATATCATGCTTTCGTGCAGTCCAGGCTCAGGTATGGCATAGTTTTTTGGGCAAATAGTGTAATAAGCAGCAGAATTTGTATTCTTCAAAAAAAGTGTCTTAGGTCTACTTTCAAAATAAAACCATTAAAAACATGTAGACAAGCTTTTATTACAAACAACCTATATTGACACTTTATAGCTTATATATTTATGAATCTTTACTGTTTATTAAAAATAACTTCTCTTCTTTCTTTGAGCAGTTACAGTGTGATCATGAGTCATGAGCACAACACTAGACATAAAAACTTTCTTATTCCTGAAAGACCCAATTTCACATACATAAATAGGAACTGTACACATGGTTATTAAAATATGGAACCGCCTACCTGAACCTTTTAAAAATAAAAATACCAAAAAGATGAAAGTATGTTTAAAAATTTTTCTCATTAAAAAATGCTATTATACTATCAGTGAGTTCCTAGAAGATACTGACTTTCAAGAGTTGCTGTGATATAAAATAAAAATAAAAAGCCCCTTGTTGCTTCATGTTTTAAAACAAATTTATAAAATTGTGATTTTTTAGAATTTATTACCTTAAGTATGTTTGTTTTATTATCCTTGTTTCATTGTATTTTGCAATTCATGTTAAATAGGTATTCGTTATAAGTAAATTTTCATTTTTATATTATGACACGGTCTACACTCTTATCGAGTAAAATTGTACATTATTAAGTGTGAACATGTATGGATCTATTATTGAAATAAATAAATAAAATAAAATAACAATCTCGCTTAGTCGATATTGCACATTCATTTAAAATATCACTGTTTATGGATGTCTTCTTATATATCTTGTGGATTTCTTAATTCCACACAATTAGTTCAATATTAACATAGTTCAAATTATAATTTTGATGATGGACATATTGTTTTTGGGCGGATACTACAACTAGTAAAAAAAAATTGTTTCACTGTACCTGCTTTATTTTATTTAGCGGTGGAACAACCAAGAGTATTACTATCAAAAATTAAGTAGATCTGCCGCTAAATTGAAGGAAGTAGTCTTTTGTTTAGCAAATATTTATTTATGACTTTGTTCGTTTGCCTTGCTAAAAGATGGCTTTGCTTTCTATTTGCACTTTTTCACATTGCAAATACTTTTTGAGAATATTACTAGATAACGATTTCTTGAAATAAATAGATCTTCACTATCTTCATGACGCAAGTTTTAGCAACGCAAATAAATAGCCTCTGTATTTTCCTTGTAATAATTTGCTACTATTTTTCACTAAGATCATTATCAGGTTCTCTACCATTATGAACAGTAAATTAAATAAATTAAAAGTGTCTGGTCTATTACTTCTTCCTTAAAAAAAAATTAGTAGCCTTTTTTATAAAAAATATAGCTAATGAAAATTTGATACGATTGTGTCTCGACCTAATTTCAAGAAACTGCAGGAAGAAACTGACAATTTGTTATTATCAGGTTTCAAATAGATCAAATGGATTTTCAGTGTAGAAAACAGCAAACCAGCACAGTGAGCTCGTGCGCTATCGAATTTGACTGCTTATACAGGATGAGGATTTTAACATATTACAATGTAATAGTTCAAGCTGCTTGAAATAATATCATTTTAGGTGGATATATAACATATGACCTAAGTTACTTATTTTGCCACATTTTTGTTTTTTATACAGGGTGTCTCAAAGTATGTTGAAAATCAAACATGCTTATATTTGAAGATCCTATATTGTATTACATATTTTATAAAGTTTCCTCCATATTTAATTCCCTTTAATTTCAACTAAATTTTGGAATATGACTAAGTTTTTTTTTCCAAAGGGATTTCCAAAAAAGTAATAAAATACGAGAAGTGTCATTAAAAAAAAGTTAAATGTTTAACGATTTTCGAGACTACCTTTATAAAATTAAATGTAATTATTTGGTAACCTACTTATTTCAAAGAGCTTAGACAATATTGTATTATAACAGAAAAATCATCACCTTGTATAATCTTTGTCGAATTCGATAATTGCCGAGGCTGTTGTATAGCTGTTAAATCAAGTTATTTGTGATATTTAAGAAATTCAAATACTCGCGCCAAAACAGTACATCAGCGCCATCTTGTAAATAAAGAACGAAGTATTGATTTATGTCAAAAGCGTAGATTCCTTTTTGCTGCAAACGATTGTACTTGGCCCCACGTTGATAGATGTCGCAAGAATACGAACTTATTCTATTGTATGGGAGTGGGCATTCTATCCCCCTATATATATTTATCTATGGTGATACAGTAGGGGACCGTGTAGGCCGTGTGTTTGCTTAATCAAGCGGGATCAAAGGAACCAA
>MU190463.1:0-27975 GCA_016904865.1 Pissodes strobi
AATATAAAAAATTGAATATATTACTTAACGAACAAACTGATTTTGGGTTTTCTCCGTTATTGAACCTTTCCTAGAAATTATTAAATTGTTTCCTTTGCTATTCATTATGTTGCCTGCTTCAAGATTATTTTTTGTAATTTACCTGCAACAGGGGAACTATATAATTTTAGCATATTTTAGTGTAACTATTCACATTTGAAAAAGACGTTACCGTCGCAACACGTGTCATGTTAAAATAAAGTTAGTGAAAATCTTTGAGTGGCTTACTTATTTAAGTGTATCTTGGAATATATTTTCTCAAAAACAATGATTTATAAGCTTAGTCAAAGGAATGGGTATAATGTGCTTAATGGATTTTATAAGTTTAGAATTAAGTCCAAAGATATCTGTGCTGTTTTTATTGTTCAGTTGACAGATAATGTCTCTGACCTCAGAAAAAGACACAGAACCAAAATCAAAAGACTGTTTTACATCCAGGCCAGACAGGAGCTCGACAGGATCTCCTTGACAGGGAGGGATGGTACTACTTGTTTCATGTCCAATATTGCAGAAATAGTCATTACATTTATTTGGTGTTATGGTGCATTGATTATTTGAGTGTTGTTTTTTTTAAGTTTATTTGTTTTTCAGTTTATTACTTGCCAGATGGTTTTGGATGGATTATTAGAAGACTGTACGTAAAAATCATTAGCTTTTATTTTAGCGTCCCGTATGGCTTTTTTGTATTTCATTCTAAAGGTTTTGTACTCCTGTCGTGCTCCTGCATGGCCGTACTGTTCACTCCATTCCTTGAGAAACCCAAGGTGGTCTCTCATGGCCTTTAGAAACCCCTCAAACCAACTGATCTTTCTACCCTGGTCTGGCCTTACTGTATATGTTTTTTCAGGGAAAGAGTTCTGGCAGGCAGTTTAGAGAATTTCCAAGAATTTGACAAATTTACTGCTGATATCAGAGTTAGGATTGTTAACAAATTCCCAGTTAGATGAGCTAATCAAATCATAAAATTTATTTGTTCCAGCCTGAGTGATTGGTCTGCAATTTTTTTTTTCAACAACGAGGGCAACCCTATTGTAATCTACTAAAAAGCATTAATATCACCCTGTCGCAAGTTTGAACTTGAACTTGGAGATTGTTATATAAACATTAAAGGCAAACTATAAACAACGCGAGCAATCAACGGGAGCGACTTTGAACCTTATGCATAGAATGATCATCACTTTGTTTTATATAAATACGCTACCGAACCCTCAGTTCGGCAGACTTAGTCTCACCTCCAGCTCCCAAGGTTAGTCACTTGACGACTGCCCCCTGGGTTCTATCCGCTCCTAAAGTTAGTCATACGACTGCTTTAAGTTCCATTCCTTTCCTACCCAACCTGGTACCGGTTAGTCACTTGACGACTGCTAGGGCCAGGGGTTGCACAACCTCCATAGTAAAGTTTTGACAAGAAGTTTGTCAGAGTGTTTAGAAAGACAAGTGTCTAAATAGTCAGTTAAAAAGTTTAGTGAAATCTCTTAGTGCTCTTAAATAAAACCCAACCCTTAAGAAAAAACTATAAATTATAAGACAGTAAACAAAGACCTATAAACAGTACCTCAATTCGAGAAAGCGCACCGTAGTAATCGGGTATAATAGAATCTCATTTTTTTCTGACCAATAATTGTTGTTAAAGTTTTATCGTTAATACATTGTTATTGTTATAAACTAAACGTGCTTACTTTATCATCTCTTCTTACCCCACGTAACGCGATCCCGGTCTACCTCAGTTACCCCCAGGTACGCTAAACAAGGCGTGTCCTCACGAGTAGAACATCCAGTGGTAGATTAAAGGAAGCATTGAGACCTCGTCATTGTACTAATCGCGACGAGGCTCTTCTCTGAGAAGTTATTCTTCAAATAAACGCGCTACCCCCTAAATTACTCGTGACACTATTACCAACAAATACCTCAATCTCCTGGCCCAGATGGTCCGAGATACTTACATCCATAACAGAGGCGACAAAATCCCCAGTGCAAAAGTTCACGAACATATTGTCAAGGCAAGAGCCACCCCTTGTGGGTTGAGTTACTGTTTGCTTAAAGCCAAAGGTTTGTAAGAGATCACAGAGTTGTAATGAATGGTTCTGTGTGGTACCAAAATGGACATTAAAATCCCCTGTTAAAATAATGCTCTTACTGGTGCCAAACCTACTTAGTAAACCCTCCAACGCGTTGAGGAAAGTATTAAAATTGCCTCCAGGTGGTCTGTAAATTGTTATTATATAAACATTAAAATCATTCAGACAAACAGCACAACATTCAAAACACTTCTCAATACTAAAACTATTAACAAAATTTATGGTTGAAAAATTCAAATCTTTCCTTATATAAGTAGCAACTCCGCCTCCAGTAGTACTAACCCTAGAGAAGACACTCGCTAGCTCAAACTGATCCAACATCAGGCAGCCTGCTTCCACCTCAGTCATCCAATGCTCGGATAAGCAGACAACATCATGGGCCTTGTCAGCCAGGAATGCCTCCATTAAGTCGATTTTGTTTCTAAGGGACTGTATGTTGAAATGCAGAACCTTTAATTTCTTATTTGTTGATTCGACTGATCCATCAAGGTTTTCGACTTCACCATAGGTTGGCGTTGGATGTTTAGAAAATGGTTCACCACCGTTCCTGCAGGCCAAAGCTCAGTTGAAATATATTTTTCCCTGGTAGATATGGGGACAGCAAGCTTAAAGGAACTGTAGATGTTTTTCCTCAATGTGTTCATTTTTTCACACACACAGTTTTTATGTAGATTGTGAGTTTTCAGAAAGTCAATTAGAGTTTGACTTTCAGTCTCGGGTGCAAGTCCAGAGATAAAGAGGAAAGCCATTTTTTCAGCTATTTTCAGAACTGATGGAGTCTCATTGGTACCCCTCAGGGGTTCTGGTCGCATATTTTTGTTGGGTTTACGCTTTTTCCGTTGAATTACTGTCCATTCCTGATTTTCAACGAAAACCTCGGCGTTCCTTTCTTCACCGCCTTGGGTCAAGGTGGATTTTATTTTGTGCTAAAGCGACTGCCCTAGATACTTGAGAGGACGTGATTCGGTCGTTATGGTCCTTGTTTAGTCCTTGTTGCCTGGAAGTTGATGACTTGGCTGTAACAGTGCTTAGAGATTCCACATTACTGTTTTTTGGGAAAACTGTGGACTCATTTACTATTGGGATTGGGACTGACTCCTGCACAGTGTTTACATTAACGTGGTTCGCGTGACACGTTAAAGTTCCGTCTGATGTTGACATTGACAAGCATGGTTCCGTAGCAGAGGCCATTTCCTTACTGTCTGGTTGGGTAAATCTAAAAAAATATTCCAGCAAATCAATAATTGAATTAGTTGAACTGGTGTTGAATTTTAATTGCTTCAACATCTGAATGTTTTTATAATTCAAAGTCACCATCTATGTGTGCGCTTTCAAATGTGTTTTATATTTATAATAATTTTTTTATGAATGAATAAAAAAAAACTTAGTTAACTTTGTTTTATTAAATACATTTCGTTTCTCACATTTAAATTTCCTAATACACACATACATTCTTATAATATAATTTTAACATATTAAGTTCCAATACAAGCTTTACTCTGTTTTTGGTCTTTAAGAACTCGCTATACACTTGTACGCCTTTTTTACAAAACTCAGCATGTTGCATATAGTTCTCATACCGCAGTATATCTTGAGCTTCAGCATCATTTCCCGCAAGTGCATAAAACCACGAACAGGCTTCCGACATCAGAAAGTTGTCATAAAGCTCTAACGCAAAGTTCTCCATATCTTACACAAACACTTCAAATTGAAGTTCTCCCAACTCTTCTTCTGCTAATTTTGTCACATCTAATATGGTTGGATCTTCTATATATTTCTTCAAACTAACCACTTCAACAAAAAATCCCAATTGTTTCAGTTCAACTACAAACTGCAATACGTTGAAATTTTCGAAGTATTGAGCACCTTTCGAATAATGTTGCAAACTCACAATAAAAGTCAACATATTCTGGTCTGCTATGCATAGCGTTATAATAATTATCTGAAGTTAATTGGCTAAATTCTTCATGTAACTTTTCGCAGCCTCATCCATAACTGTTAATGTATATAACTGACAGCGACTGAATGATCGTAAGTATCAATGTTTCTTATAAACAGAAAATTCCCTCTTGTTATCACATTGATGTTCTGGGAATGATATAAACTACTTTAAAAAAAATGGGGCATAGGGGCAGCTTGAAGCTGCTTCTCGAGACACTTTAAACAAATACATTAATTTGACAACAGACATGGAGACAGGAGCGAAGCGAGAAACTGAAAGAAAGCAAGCGGCTGAGTTGAGGGAGAGCAAACAAATTAATGCTCTAACCAGAACAATAAGGGGTTCAAATAGGGATCCTTCTTTTATTGCTGCTGCAGAGGATTGTAAGACTTTTTATGTGGGCAATGTGAGTACCTAGTCCTCAGTTGAGAAGTTAAAACAGTTTCTGCATGACAACAATATACCAGTAATGGCATGTGATCAAATAATAACAGATAACCAAGCCACTCAAACAAGATTGTCATATAAGATATCCGTCAAACCACAGTATGAAGCGGGTATTCTTGATGCAGATCTGTGGCCAGAAAATATAATTGTCAGGCCTTTTGCGTTTTATTCGAATAACCACAATAAAAATAATATAAAAAAAATTTACAAGGGAAAACCACGATTTTGGAACCGAAAGTAGGATTACCGAATAGTCAACTTTTATTATTGAATTGTCAAGCTCTCAACAATACTAAATGCAATGAAATTAACTGTGATCTAAGCTCTAAGGATGGCCTACTCTTTTTGTGTTTGACTGAGACGTGGGCATGCAAAGAATCCATTGGTACTTTTTATTTGGAGGACTTTGTACTGGCAAGTAACTACTGTAGGAAGAATTCCAGAGGGGGTGGTGTAGCAGTTTGGATGAGAACAGGTATAGAGTTTAATAAGCTGAACCTGGACAAATTTTGTGAGGAAAAGACTTTTGAAGTATGTGGACTAACCTGCAAATTGGACGACACAATGTATGTAATTTTATCCTGCCATAGGTCGCCCTCAGCAGACATGCAATGTTTTCTGGGTCATTTACGTCAAACATTACTTTATGTTTTTAAACCAAATAGAAAAATAGTTTTAAGTGGTGACTTACATTGTGATTGTCATTCTGATGGTAGGAGGGATTTTAACGATTTAGCAAATGTATGTCATGAGTTTGGTCTTTTTAATGTTGTGTCTAGCCCCACAAGAGTCACATCTCATAGTGCCACAACATTGGACCTCATATTTGTTCATTTTTTACATGGGAATATTCTGGTAACCGATAATTTGGTTAGTGATCACAGAACGGTTTTTGCTGATCTAAAGATCTACGTACATATTGAATGCACATCGTCCTATGCTAGAGGCTTTAATGACGATTCAATGAGTGATTTTAAATCGGCACTTGGCTGTGAAGATTGGCCACTTTTGTATGGGATGACAGATATAGATACTGCCTTTTCCTATTTTTTCGATGTTTTTGGATTCTATTTTGATTTATGCTTTCCGCTAATAAAGCGATACAAAAGGTGTAACAACAGAAAATGGGTTAATGATTCTATTAAACAATCAAGTAGTAGCCTAAAATTTTTGTTTCGAATATCAAAGGGCAATGAACAGCTTAAGGATTCATTGTTAACTGCAAAAAGGAAGCATCAAAGGCTGGTTAGGGATGTTAGGAGTCAGTTTTACCAAGATAAAATAGCTGATTCCGACAAACCTGTCCCATGTGCGTGGAACATTATAAACAATATGTCTGGGAAAATGAGGAATCATATGAACTTGTCAATAAGAGTGGGTGACATGGGTAGTATTACTGAATGTCCTATTACTGTGGCCAACTCCTTTAATACATATTTTAAAAACGCTGCGATAAACATAGTTGAAAAAATTCCTAAAAATAATGATTTTACTGAAGCAGAAGATCCTGTAACAGAGAATGTTTTTCTATTGTTTCCTTTTATCGAAGAGGAGTTTTACAAGTTAATAATGGTGAAACTTAAAAATAAAAAATCAGCCGGGGCCGATGGGGTTCCAAATTTCTTGATTCGACAGGTTCTGTCGGAGATTGTGTGCCCCATGACTTTTCTAATTAATCTGTCTTTCTGCAGGGGAAAGTTTCCTGGTGTCCTGAAGGTTGGTAAGATTGTACCTCTGCATAAAAGGGATGATGTGCATTCAGTGCAAAATTATAGACCTGTAACTGTGTGCTCTTCCTTTTCGAAGCTGTTTGAATATTGCTTTCTGGATCGATTATTGATGTTTATTAAAGATAATAAGTTGATTAACGAGAGACAGCATGGTTTCCAAGCAAATAAATCAACAAACTCAGCTATTCACACCTTTTATGATGAAATAGTACAACTGGTCGATGCAGGGGAAGGCCCTGTTGGGGTTTTTTGTGACCTCAGCAGGGCCTTTGACTGTGTTGATCATATTAAACTTTTAGAAAGACTAGTTTGTTATGGATTGAAGAGTCAGGCATTGGAATGGGTGCGATCTTTCTTAGCAGACAGAAGGCAGTATGTAGCTATTCACCATTTGCATTCTGATGGTAGTAGGGCAGAAGTTAATTCTAGGTCTGAAGAATGCTTAGTGGGGGTTCCTCAGGGTACTGTTTTAGGCCCGGTGCTGTTTTTATTATATGTAAATAAATTTCCACATGTTGTACCTGGGGTATCGACAACTTCATTTGCTGATGATACCTCCATTGTGGCTTCAGGTTCATCCGACGAACTGTTGAAATGTAAAGTAGATGATGCAATCTCTAGACTGTATAGTTGGTTTGCAAGTAGTTGTTTATATTTTAATTTGGATAAAACACAATGTGTTAGATTTCACACAAGACAAAGGAACTGCAATGAACTAAAATTTGAACTAAATAATGTGAATATTGACAATGTTGAACATGTAAAGTTTCTCGGGATATATTTGGATTCCTGTCTGGACTGGAAGAAACACTGTGATTATGTGATATCAAAACTAAACTCAGCTTATTATGTACTGTTGAACTTGAGAAATGTACTAACACAAAAACATTTAATTATGATGTATCATGCACAGGTTGATTCTATACTTAGATATGGTGTGTCCTTTTGGGGAAATTCAACGAAATCAAAGGATGTGTTCATTAAGCAAAAAAGAATAATCAGATGTATAGAGGGTGTCAATCGAAGAACATCATGTAGAGATCTTTTTAAAAAGTTTAATATCCTAACACTTGCCGGTCTGTACATATTTGAAACATGTCTGCATATTTTTAAAAATAGGAATAACTATACAAGGCATGGCCAGTTACATTCATTTAGCACCCGAATTGCTCAAGATTTCTATATACCACCCTATAAAACCCAGATAATGTATAGGTCCCCAAATGTAATTGGTCTAAGGCTTTTCAACCATCTTCCGCCGGGCATTGGAAATTGCCAGAGTGTAAATAGGTTTAAGGGCCAGTTAAAAGAATTTTTGATGTCAAAATGTCTTTATTCCATTGAAAAGTATATGGCGCTGGAACGGTAGATGTGCTTCTTGTGAGTTGCTTATCCTGTGTTTTATTTAGTTTTAAGGCCTTAGTAATAGATTTTTAGTTTTAGGATTCTTTTTTCTTTGTATTGACTATTCCTATACAATTTTATATTGTCAAAAGGAACATGTAATAATAAATAAAAATAAATAAATAAAATACTTCATTATCTACATCATTATTATCACCATATAGAATAGTTTCAAAAATATCTACAATTGATTTAATTTCTTTCACAATAGCTCTTTTTTGATTAGTATATTTTATATTAATGTAATCACAATGACTTCTACACAATGGGCAAACATCCTTCGTTTTTAATCATTCTGTTAAGCAATCAAAACAAAATTTGTGTTCACATCAATTTGGTGTGTAAATGTTTTCTTTTTCCAAAGGATTGAAACAAATAGGACATTCCTCTTTCAAGTGCATTTCACTTTTTTTTTTTGAACCAACTGTTTCCGAACTAACTATTTCTGAATTGACTCTCTTGAGTACTCGATTTCTTAATTTGAGTTCTTCCATAGAAAATCAAACGGTGAAATGAAGAAACTCATACGTAACTGCTGGCTTTGTTATGTTTATTTAAGAGGGAAGGGGAAAAGTCAGGGTCGGTTCAAATTCAAATTCAAAAATAGCTTTATTTGTTATAAACACAAAAGTTGTTAACAAAAGCTGAAAGGAAAACCTAAGTATTAGTAACTTTAACAAACTATCCTTATAAATATATTATTTGTGAATATAAATGCTCGGTAAACATGGTAACAGTACAATTGTGTGTCAAGGATACAAAAATTACAGTAGTAAAATTAAGATGTGGGAGAAAAACAAATATATAAAACAATGGCAATATCACTAAAAGCCACGCTCATAGAATTCAGTTAAAGAATAGTAAGCTTTACTCTGCAACAACCCCTTCAACTGTCTTCTAAATCTGATACCACACTCAATAGTTCGCAAATTTATAGGTAGGTGATTAAAAATCTTTCTTCCTCCATATACAAAAGATGCCCTTACCTTCTCGGTTTTAGGAATAGGAAGAGGAAGAAAGGAGTTATTGCGAAGGTTGTACTCGGATTGAGAGCCAAGCTCTTGTTTATATTTCTTGTGGACAATACAAGCTGTTTCCAGTACAAATAAGGAAGGCAAAGTTAAAATAGAGTATTAATAAGTCACGACAAGGAGTGCGAAATGGAACTCGACACATAAAACGAATTGCCTTCTTCTGCAAAATGAACATAGAATTACACAAATACTGAGCACAGGATCCCCAGAAGACAATACCATACCTAAGATGAGATTCAATGAGGGCATGGTAAGCATTCTTAGCTAGAACTGGGTCAAGTGAATTGGCAATTACTTTAATTGCAAAACAGTTGGATGAGATTTTTTTTAACAAACAAGAAATGTGGTCATCAAATTTCAAGCCATTATCAATTGTCAAGCCCAAAAATTTGGTAAACTTAGGACTGATCAAATCATCATTAAAATCAAGACCCTGAAGATCACACTTGAAAGTAAGAATTTTGGTTTTAGAGACATTAAATATTAGCTTGTTACTGTCACGCCACTGTTTCATACAAGTCAAATCACTGTCAATAGTAGTTTTCATTCTATCAGGGTCAGTATCATGCCAAAGAATGGTTGTATCGTCGGCAAAGAGTGTGAATTTACCGGAAATAGGGATGAGAAGAAGATCATTAACGTAGAGCAAAAACAAAATGGGACCCAGTACTGAGCCCTGTGGTACACCGACGTCTATGGGTAGCCTACTAGATGTACTGTTTCCAAAAACTACACGCTGTGTTCTACCGGATAGGTAAGACCGAAACCAATCAAGTGCAACTCCCCTGAAACCATAAGCCTCCAGTTTCTGCAGCAGAATTCTGTGACTCACACAATCAAAGGCTTTAGATAAGTCACAAAAAACTGCCGCCGCACACTCTCCCGAGTTCAATTGCAAGTAGAGGGACTCCAGAAGGTTAAGAATTGCATCGCCAGTGCCAATCCCTTGCTGAAAGCCAAACTGGTGTATGTTAAGAAGATTATGCCTCTTAAGAAAGTCCATCACACGAGTTTTTACCAGTCTTTCTATCAGTTTGCCAAGGGTTGGAAGCAAGGCTATTGGCCTAAAATTGGAGGGGCTACTGGGGTCACCTCCTTTGTGCAGTGGGATTATTAAGGCATCCTTCAAGGAATAAGGAAAAGTGCCAGAGGAAAAGGAAACATTGATCACATCACAAAGTGCAAGAAGTGTGGTTTGTGGCAAAGCTGCGATTACTCTCGCAGATACTTCATCCCACCCACTGAAATGTTTGTTCTTTATGTAACGCAGAGCTGCTTTAATTTCACTGGGATCTGTAGGTCTGAGGAAGAATGTTTCAGCAACCTGAAGGTTAGTCAGATAGGAACACGGATCGACAGCTGGCTGAGGCAACTTCTGAGAGAGACAAAAAGAAATATACTCTGGTAATAAGCATTAAGGGACTCAGCTGATAATGTTTCAGAGACAGGAATACCTCCAACACCGCCCCTCATGGCATTTACAATTTTCCAAGTTTCCCTAGATTTATTAGATGATTGTTCAATTCTTTTGGTATAGTACAGGCTTTTTGCCAGCTTTATAGTTTCACGATATATTTTACGATACTTATTAAAGTAAGATAAAAAATGTGTATTATTATAAGCGAACTTTCTGATATAATGCAAGGATCTGAGATTTTTTCCTGAAATTAGAAGGCCTTTGGTGTACCAAGGTTTTCTCCTTCTCTTTTTGATTTTGACGATGGGAAAAGCCAGTCCAAACATCTGCACCAACACAGAGCGAAACTCATGAAGTGGTTCCTCAATATTATCTAACATTAAAAGGTTCCAATCTGTTGCATTACAAAGCTCTTTAAGTTTATTAAAGTTTGTCTTATTATATAATCTTCCCATCCCTACTGGGTTTACAAAACAATTAGTGCTTTGCAAGAAAGAACACAACACAGCATTGTGGTCAGACAACCCGGGATTTACTACATTACAAATAACTCTGGTTTTACAAAAAGTTGAGCAGACATAATCTAAAAGAGTTTCAGACTGGGCTGTAACACGAGTAGGCTGATCAACATGCACAGTAAGATTGCTAGATTTCAATGCCCTTCCTAAAGCTAAGGTAGTTTGAGAATTCCAGTCTATAAAGTCTATGTTTAGGTCACCAGCTAATATTATTGAAGCATTTACCGAAATCTCGCTTAAGATACACTCTAATTTTTACCCTAGAATTGATTGCCGGGTCTGGTGCAGATAAGGTAACTTCTCAATAATGGGTTTTTTGGAAAAATTTTGGTACCAATCGATTCGTTTTTTTATTTTCTTTCCAAAAAAGTGAGAATCATCGAGATATTATCACGTTTTTTTGGTAAAAAATTGATATTAAATATTCGTAATGTCGGTGCAATAAGCCATATTTCCATTACAGACGCGACGTTTTTAAAGCAAATGGAGCATCAAGTAGGCTTTGCAAAATGCAAGGCAAAATGTCAAAGTTAACAAAAGCCAAATTTAAAACCGTTAATGTCGATTTGTTGACAGCATTTTTAAAGCTTTTTAAAGATCGTGATCAAAACGCAATAAAAATGGAAATTCAAGGTTCATTCGAGCTATATGAAATCGCATTAAATTATAGGAATGAGAACTATACGATTTTTTAGTAGTTAAAGTATTACTAAGGGAGAATTTAAGGTGTAAAAATCGGCGATGCCGAAGACAGTGCACAATTAAACAGCGGGCGGACAAACCATTTGGAATTTTTTTTTATTGCAACGGATGCCGTAAGCAGTACTCAGTGTTAATAGGATCGTTTTTTGAAAAATCGAAAGTACCAAATCGGCAGCAACTATGTCTTTTTGGCACTGGTCATGCGGAATGAGATCGGGACTAGCAGCGGCAGAATTAGGAGCAGGAATAAGGAAGAAAAATATAATACAAATAAACAGATATTTAAGAGATATTTGTTCTTGGTATTTGCTTCGCGCAAGCCATTCGTCATGCATGCGCGTAGTGCTTAAAACGAGACGAAACTCACCCAAGTTAACCCAAACTAACCCAAGCTAACCGAAATTGTTTCTCAGAGGTTTGAATGAAGAATGGCTTGCGCTTCGCGCAAGCCATTCTTCATACAAGTGCGTAGTGTATAAAACGAGACGGAACTAACCCAAACTAACCCAAGCTAACCCAAGCTAACCGAAATTGTTTCTCAGAGGTTTGAATGAACAATGGCTTGCGCTTCGCGCAAGCCATTCTTCATGCAAGTGCGTAGTGCATAAATCGAGACGGAACTAACCCAAACTAACCCAAGCTAACCCAAACTAACCCGAGCTAACCGAAATTGTTTCTCAGAGGTTTGAATGAAGAATGGCTTGCGCTTCGCGCAAGCCATTCTTCATGCAAGTGCGTAGTGCATAAAACGAGACGGAACTAACCCAAACTAACCCAAGCTAACCGAAATTGTTTCTTCATGCAAGTGCGTAGTGCGTAGTGCATAAAACGAGACGGAACTAACCCAAAGGTAACCCAAACTAACTCGGAATAGTTCGAACTGTGGCGTAGGTAACGCAGAGTAGCTTGGAGTAGGTCGTAGGTAATGCGGAGTGGCTCGTAGTAGCTTGGAGTAGGTCGTAAGTAGCTTGAAGTAGGTCGTAAGTAACGCGGAGTGGCTCGGAGTAGCTTGGATCAGGTCATAAGTAGCTCAGAGTAGTTTGTAGATTGCTCGAACTAGGGCGTAGGTAGCGCGGAGTGGTTCTGACTAGCTTGGAGTGGTTGGAGTAGCGCGTAGGTAGCGCAGACTGGCTTGGAGTATGTCGTAGGTATCGCGGAGTAGCTTGGAGTAGGTCGTAAATGGCGCAGAGTGACTCAGACTAGCTTGGAGTAGGTCATACGTAACTTAGACCAGTTTGGAGTATGATACAATTGAGACTAGGTTGGAGAAGGTCGTAGGTAACACGGAGTAGGTGGTAAGTAGCGCGGAGTTGCTCGAAGTAACTATAAGGAGCAGATCGTAAGTAGCTTAGAGTAGCATGGAGTAGATCGTAGGTAGCTCGGAGTAGGTCGTAACATTGTTTATATTTATATAAACAATGGTCGTAGGTAGCTCGGAGTGTAGTTCATAATAAGTCGTAAGTAGTTTGAATTATTACTCACTTCTCTCTCTCGAATAGCAAACACAACAACCAATCCAAACTAACCGAAACTAAGTAAAAAAATAAATTATTTCATAAAACAGATTTCATTATATTAATTTGAGTTCGCTTTACTCCCGGAGTCCCGGAGTGAGCGGAGGCCAACCTGGCCAACGCATGAAATGTAGCGCGCTTATTTGGCTTACTTTGGATTGGCTAAAGGGCGATCATATTGCCTTATTTTCAATAAGAGAATATATGCGTTGCAACGTTTGGCAACCTTGACCGAGACCTCCGTGTCAGTATGTCAAATTTATTTACCGTTTTAAAATTTTTAAATTTGCTTGCTTCAGGTTTGATCTTGATTTTCACATGCGCAAGTAGTAAGGTGTTTTAGTGATTTTACACAAATTTAAACTTAAAACTTGATCTTTGGAGGCACAAATGTGGTGGTTCTTCAAATTTTCTTTGCTTTATCTCAACCAGAATCGCTTAAACTACTCTAGACACCCCCTTGAAAACAAAAGAAAGTTTGCAAGGCGGACGCGGACAACCTATAAATTATTATCTTTTCAACCAGACCCCATGTAAGTTGCAATAATTTAAAGTTTTTAATAATTTGCATATAAAAATATTCACAAAATGAATGATAGTTGTATTTATCAAAAAATATTGAGTTTTTTGTCAAATTTGACATTTGAAAAATACTACTTGATGCTTAAGTTGTCTTTAAAAACGTCACTTCTGACATAAAAGTATGGCTTATTGCACCGACATTACGAACATTTAATATCAATTTTTTACCAAAAAAACGTGATAATATCTCGATGATCCTCACTTTTTTGGAAAGAAAATAAAAAAACGAATCGATTGGTACCAAAATGTTTCCAAAAAACCCATTATTAAGAAGTTACCTTATGTGCACCAGAACCTTGATTGCCTTTGACTCCACAAATGATTAAATTTGGTTTGAATTGTTATAGAGCCACTTCGGCCCAGGCTCAAGGATGTAAACTGCACAAGTGCAAGTTTAGCGACCCTAATGAAATGTGTACCTATATTTCTTCGATTCGATATGAAGTCGGATATCGTTTTCAAGAAAAGCAAAAAACTAAAAATGAAAATGGTTAGCAAATACAATAAAACAGTAAAAAGCTCTTGCAGATTGTCAGGCTTTGAACTGACTTTGACAAGATGACAATTATAATGCCATATTTAATTACTGGTTAACTGGTATTTAGTTTGATAATGAGGTGTTATTTGGTAAATTAATTTGTTTTTGAAGTTTTATATATCTATAATTTGATGTTATTCGCTTAGGAAAAATTTAATGATTTTTGTTGAAAGGATTAGTTAATTTGTAAGTGTCCCTTATCAACTTCAGTTTGAAGCAACACATTCATCTTTATTTAATAAAATTAAAGCACTTTCTTTAATTTTACGTTTTTTAGAAGAAGGCTCCTTTGCCAAAATACTAGAAGCGTTCCATTGTATTCTGTGATTGTTATCAAATGCATGTTGACAAATGTGTGATTTGTGGAATTGTGCATTTCTAATATAAGTTTGGTGTTCTTTTATACGTTTTGATAATGGTCTACAGGTCTCACCTATATAAAATTTATTACATTCACATGGTATTTTATGGGATAACATTTTTAGTAGTTTCATTTTCATTAAGTGGTTTTGTTTTTGTTAGTTTAGATCTAAGGGTGTTTTCTGTTTTGAAAATTGTACGAATGTTAAATTTATTACCTATTCGTTTTACTATTTTGTCTGATAAACCAGGAATATAAGGAATAAAGAGGTTCGTAATAGATCTATTTTGATTTTGTCTAATATTTGGTTGTTCAAATTCTATAAAGCATTTTTGAATGAAATCAATAGGATAGTTATTATTAATCAAAACTTTGCTCAAAAATTCTTTTTCTGTGTTGAAATTTTGATTATTACAAATTATTTTCATTCGATCATATAGACTTTTTACGACCCCTTTTTTACCATTATTGGGTGATTTGAATTAAAATTTAAATATCTGTTTGTATGTGTTAGTTTTCTGTATATTTTTGTTTCGAAACTATTCAAGTCTTTTTTAATAAGAATATCAAGAAATGAAAGTTGTTCATTAATTTCTTTTTCTATAGTGAATTTGATTGTGGGTTCTTTGGTGTTAATATGATTTAGAAAATCGTTAAGAAAATGTTCGTTATATGGATAAATTGAAAAAATGTCATCTATATAACGCCACCAAATTAAAGGTTTATATTGATAATTTTCAACAAAATTTAATTCAAAATTTTCCATAAAAATATTACTTAATAAAGGTGATAAAGGCGAACCCATAGCCATACCATTGTTTTGTTGATAGTAATGGGTATTGTATTGAAAATAAGTAGTTTTTACGCAAAAAGTAAGTAATTCGAGTACTGTGTCAATATTAAGTTTTGTACGTTCACCAAGGTTAATATCATTTGTTAATTTATTTCTTACAATATTTAAAGTTTTATCAACAGGTACGTTGGTAAATAGACTAACAACGTCAAAACTTACCAGAGTATCGTTAGGATTTAAATTAATTTGTGAAAGTTTCTCTAAAAAATGTTGTGAATTTCTTATATATGAGTTAGTATTGTTAGCAAATGGATTAAGAATGTTGAGTAGATATTTAGCAATGGGGTTTGTTGGCGAATTTATACAGCTGTCTATTGGACGTAGATGAATATTTAGTTTATGTATTTTTGGTACTCCATAAAAATGAGGTGTTTTACGTGGTGTCAGTTTGAATCTTTCTATGTCATTGAATTGATTTTTGTGTTTTTTTAACAAATTGTATATCTGTCTCTCAATACGTTCTGTTGGATCATTATTTAGTATTGAGTAATTACCGTCATTTAAAAGAGACATTATCTTTTCATCGTAAGTAATGCAATTCATTATTACGGTTGAATTACCTTTATCTGCTGGTAGAATTTTAATAGTGTTATCTCTTTTTAATGATTGTAATGCTCTTTGTTCTGTGTATGTTATGTTTTGTTTAATTTTAAATGGTTTTTTTTTTATTAAACAAAACATAACATACACAGAACAAAGAGCATTACAATCATTAAAAAGAGATAACACTATTAAAATTCTACCAGCAGATAAAGGTAATTCAACCATAATAATGAATTGCATTACTTACGATGAAAAGATAATGTCTCTTTTAAATGACGGTAATTACTCAATACTAAATAATGATCCAACAGAACGTATTGAGAGACAGATATACAATTTGTTAAAAAAACACAAAAATCAATTCAATGACATAGAAAGATTCAAACTGACACCACGTAAAACACCTCATTTTTATGGAGTACCAAAAATACATAAACTAAATATTCATCTACGTCCAATAGACAGCTGTATAAATTCGCCAACAAACCCCATTGCTAAATATCTACTCAACATTCTTAATCCATTTGCTAACAATACTAACTCATATATAAGAAATTCACAACATTTTTTAGAGAAACTTTCACAAATTAATTTAAATCCTAACGATACTCTGGTAAGTTTTGACGTTGTTAGTCTATTTACCAACGTACCTGTTGATAAAACTTTAAATATTGTAAGAAATAAATTAACAAATGATATTAACCTTGGTGAACGTACAAAACTTAATATTGACACAGTACTCGAATTACTTACTTTTTGCGTAAAAACTACTTATTTTCAATACAATACCCATTACTATCAACAAAACAATGGTATGGCTATGGGTTCGCCTTTATCACCTTTATTAAGTAATATTTTTATGGAAAATTTTGAATTAAATTTTGTTGAAAATTATCAATATAAACCTTTAATTTGGTGGCGTTATATAGATGACATTTTTTCAATTTATCCATATAACGAACATTTTCTTAACGATTTTCTAAATCATATTAACACCAAAGAACCCACAATCAAATTCACTATAGAAAAAGAAATTAATGAACAACTTTCATTTCTTGATATTCTTATTAAAAAAGACTTGAATAGTTTCGAAACAAAAATATACAGAAAACTAACACATACAAACAGATATTTAAATTTTAATTCAAATCACCCAATAATGGTAAAAAAGGGGTCGTAAAAAGTCTATATGATCGAATGAAAATAATTTGTAATAATCAAAATTTCAACACAGAAAAAGAATTTTTGAGCAATGTTTTGATTAATAATAACTATCCTATTGATTTCATTCAAAAATGCTCTATAGAATTTGAACAACCAAATATTAGACAAAATCAAAATAGACCTATTACGAACCTCTTTATTCCTTATATTCCTGGTTTATCAGACAAATTAGTAAAACGAATAGGTAATAAATTTAACATTTGTACAATTTTCAAAACAGAAAACACCCTTAGATCTAAACTAACAAAAACAAAACCACTTAATGAAAATGAAACTACTAAAAATGTTATCCCATAAAATACCATGTGAATGTAATAAATTTTATATAGGTGAAACCTGTAGACCATTATCAAAACGTATAAAAGAACACCAAACTTATATTAGAAATGCACAATTCCACAAATCACACATTTGTCAACATGCATTTGATAACAATCACAGAATACAATGGAACGCTTCTAGTATTTTGGCAAAGGAGCCTTCTTCTAAAAAACGTAAAATTAAAGAAAGTGCTTTAATTTTATTAAATAAAGATGAATGTGTTGCTTCAAACTGAAGTTGATAAGGGACACTTACAAATTAACTAATCCTTTCAACAAAAATCATTAAATTTTTCCTAAGCGAATAACATCAAATTATAGATATATAAAACTTCAAAAACAAATTAATTTACCAAATAACACCTCATTATCAAACTAAATACCAGTTAACCAGTAATTAAATATGGCATTATAATTGTCATCTTGTCAAAGTCAGTTCAAAGCCTGACAAGCTGCAAGAGCTTTTTACTGTTTTATTGTATTTGCTAACCATTTTCATTTTTAGTTTTTTGCTTTTCTTGAAAACGATATCCGACTTGATATCGAATCGAAGAAATATAGGTACACAATTCATTAGGGTCACTAAACTTGCACTTGTGCAGTTTACATCCTTGAGCCTGGGCCGAAGTGGCTCTATAACAATTCAAACCAAATTTAATCATTTGTGGAGCCAAAGGCAATCAATTCCAGGGTAAGAATGAATCCTCCACAACAATATAGAACATATTTACACTCTAATTTGTCAATAAAGATTTGAACATTTGCAGATGGAGACCTGTAAAAACTAAGGATATACAAATTAATTTTCCTACAATATACAATGCAAAACTCACAAATCTTTTCATCTAAAAGATTGTTGAACGTATCCACACTAATGAAACGGTCGTCATTATAAAAGTCCCTCCTTAACATTACAAGTGTTCCACCATGGCTGTAATCTATGCGAGAGAAAATGGATACCAAAATGTAGTTTTCCATAGAGAAAGGCTCATCTTGTTTAAGCCAATGCTCTGTTAAAATAACAATGTCAGGATTATTCTCTGCTGCCAAAAATAGACACAATTCGTCAACCTTATTTCTAACAGATTGTATGTTTCGAACGGCTAAAGTAAAGCATTTTCCCGTGGATTTCCGTACAAAATGTTTTTCTTGGCTACTGTATTTTCTTTAGAGATGTGATTTAAAGATGGTAAAGTTTTTAAGACGATTTTAGTAGCTTGAAAAGGTATACATAAGTACAGAGCCAAGAGATTACAGATTGATTTACATGTGAGTTGATAAGATGATCCCATAGAATTGTTAGTGATTACTCGTACAGAAACATTATTATCATGCACAAAGGAGTTTATATTTTTCAAGAGGCTAAATGTGTACTGATAAATATTAAGAGGGTTGTAGCATAGACATAATATAATATTTGTAAATTTTCCTAAAGATAAAAGATTTCTTAAGCTAGACCATGACATATATGTAACACTTAAATTAAAGCATAAAACCAAATTGTCACTGTTATTAAAATCTGTAATATTCCTAAAAACATTATTACAAAATTTGTAGCTTGGAGCGCCGCTTATGACATGACCCTTTATTTCAAAGTGCTCGTCTAAAGTGCTACTGAGGATCGATGACAGGTTTCTGGCACTACAGTCTCCATATATGAGTACACGTGATTTCCTGGATGAAGCAGAAGGAACAGCTAATTCATGGTTCCTATTGGAGCGCTTTTCGGGTACATCTGGAGTTCTTTTGGCCAAGCCGCTGCAAGAAAGAACATCATCTGGTGGATGCGTCACATCTGTCATATTGTCACTGCGAAGCAACTCCTCCATCAAGGATAGCTGTGGACCAGAGTTCAATGGATGTGCAGGGTGAAGAATCTCAGACTCTGAAGAAATCATTTTGTCCTCAGTTAGAATGGACACGCTTTGATTATCTGCTTTCGGCAATGGCTCAGCAGCAAAAACACTCCCTGCTACACCTCTCAAACGCTTAATCTCCTCATTTCCAGAGTGATTGTCTGCTTCCAAAACCCTAATGGAGTCAATCATATTAAGATTATTCAATTTAAGATCGTTTAATTCATTTTGGAGAAGGTTAACACGTTCCAAATGAGAGCTAATACTATTTTTAAGAGTAAGATTAATTTCAGTTAGTTCCTGAATTTTTTGTCTTAGATGCACAGTTTCATTTATTTTTTCCTTTAGAGTGTCGACCAATTTTCTTTCTTGTTCCAGGGCAAAGTCCTCTAAATCTTGAGTTTTGCGACGCTGCCTTGCAAAGTGAGATACAGAACAAAAAACTTCTTCAGATAAACGGTTGATTTCATCTCTAAGGGTGATAATAAGATCATCCTTTTCTTCCATTGTAGTGCTAAAGTCCAATTCTTTTTTTGCCAATTGCTGCTTAAGAGAATGATTAGACTGCCAGAGACTATCCAGTTCACCCCGGAATTCCATAACAGTCAGGTCAACATCAGAATCCTTCTCTAGGAAGCATTTTTCCGAGCAGAAAACCTGATTGTCATTTATCTTTTTATCATTTTTAAAGTCTCGCTCCAAGCAGCTAGAATGGAAAATTCCCATGCAAACTGTACAGCAATAATATCCATGAGCTTTTGTTGCACAGCATTTAAAATTGAATTTCTTAATGCATTTAGACATGACTATAAAACTAATTATCAAAATTCACCATTTAACTACTTTGCTAAAACTCTCCCTTTAAAATAGAGACATAAATATAAACATAAACAGTTAAAATCAATGTAAATAAATAAATGCCTAAGATAGTTCATAAAAAAAAGTCACTGACCAGATATAAATATTCTGCAGATACACACAGGCTTGGAATGCTGCTTTGTTCAATCTTCGCTGTAGAAATTCCACAAATATTCAGGCCAAACCAATGCTGATTATAGTAGCTAATGAATTTTCTTAAATAAGTAACTCTAAGGCTTACGTTGAAACTACTTTCACTATGCAGTTTTGTAGAGGAAATTTTTCCCCACCTACTGGTATAAAATTTAAGTCAGTTGGGCCACTTTAGACCACCAAAAAACAACAAAATAGCGGAACTACCGCCGAAACGTGTGTTGAAAGTCGAAAGTCGATGTAACGCAAGGTCAACATATATGTAGATAAGGATGGGAAATATATTAATTACATGATGAGAAAGACTCCTCAGTAATCAAAAGAGAGAGAGCCCTCACGGAGTATGAAGTAATTAATTACCTCCTCCGTGAGGACTCACTCTCGTTAACACACTACTATAGTAATTTATAGTAAAAGTATCGATTTCATACATATTTGTTTCAGATCTCAGTGGCTCAAGTCTCAATTTCCAAAGGGCGGGAGACTGGGGGCCAATCCGAAGATAATTTCGGAATACATGTGGAAAAAATTCAAGCACGAGCTGGCGGGAGCGAACATCGATCTTGTAGCGCTGAACGTCAGCTTGGTAGACAAAATTTGGCCGAAAAAGGAGAGGCCCAAGAAGCGGAACAAGGACGCGTTCGTTTTAGATATTAAATATACTGGTAAGGTCATCAAATGTATCGAAATGATGCCTTTCCACAAAATAATATAGTTACAGGTAAAAACTACATTATTTCAGTTTTTTAGGTATGAATTACACTGCCAAGCTGGACCAGGTGCGACAACTGGTTAAGAAGGCCGGCGCTGACGCGATGGTGGTCACGTCACTCGATGAGATCGCTTGGCTACTGAATATCAGGGGCAGAGACATTCCATTTTCGCCGTTTTTACGCGGTTACCTTATTTTTGATATGGACAATGTATTTTTGTATGTGAACCCGAAACAGCTGGAGAAAAATGATGTGCTTAGCTACCTACATGCACAGTCTGCGTTTAGACATTACGACACCGTGCAGTGAGTATCTAATTACTTTATTTTGAAAACATAAAATCACAAAAATATGTTTGTGAAACATAAACACTAATATTAACTGAAACAGTGGCGCAACCAACGGGGGGGCACAGCAAGACGTACAGTCTCCACCTTCGATAAGCGCAATTATTATGGTGAAAATGACAATTCGGTGGAGTGTAAAATGAATTCTGGATAATTGTCATAGTTTTAAAAATATTTTGCTTCGCGCATTCAGCAATTTCTCGATGAGAAACATTACCTGTTATAGGACGTAATGTGAGAAAACGTTGCCCGTACCCGAAGAATGTAAGGTGCGTACACCCCTTCAATATCGCCCCGGAAGCTTCGCGCTTGCGTAGTATGTGGTTCAAATTTTAAATGCTAGTTTACCCATGTGTTTAGAATGCAATGAATTGCTGTCAACTGCTCTGGTAGTCCAGTGGTATACTGATACGGCGTACCGGGTTCGATTCCCATGAATGCTCATTTATTTTTTTAAGGTTATGTTTTATGTTTGTAAAGTTTTTTTCTTCATTTTGGTTATGCCTTGGGTTAGTTCCTGTTCGTTGAGTCCCCGAAACGAGCGAAGGGCCATGTGTGAAGTGAAATATTAGACATACTAAAATAGTAAACAAAAGCGTGAAGCTTCCGGGACGATATTGAAGCGGTGTACGCACCGCCCTTCTACCGCATCAGAGACAAGCGTCTGGGTGCACCGGAATGGATTTTATGATTTCATTATTCATTGCCTTATTGCGACTATTCACGCATGCGTAATGCGTGTAAAGTTTTTGGCACGCAATGCTTTCAATTTTCGATCAATTGTTTTCAGAGCCTGGTGGTCTAGTGGCTAGATGACTGTACTTGTGAATCTTGTTATACGATGACGCGGGTTCGATTCCCGTCAGTGCCGACAGGAGCGAGCGGAGGGCCATGCGTGGAGTGAAATAATAGTCATCGTTTCATAAAAATCATATGATATAGATAATAGAAAATATTTATTAACGTTAGAAAAATGCGTGAAGTGTCGCAATATGTCAATGAATAATGAAATCCATTCGGTTGTACCCAGACTCTTGTCATCAGAGGGCTTTTGAGTTGCGCGCGCATTGCATTGTTGACAAGCACCATATCTTTAGGGTCTAGCGAGTTGCTGTTAACTGGTCCGTCGCTCAGTGGTCCGTTGCTGAGTCTCCAATACGGCGGTCCTGGTTCGATTCTAGTGGCTAGACATATTCTCTTATTTTTAATATTATGTGTAAAAAGTTTTTTCTTCATTTTGGGCATGCCTTGGATTAGTTTCTGTTGGTTGCGCCCCCGTAGCGAGCGACGCGAGCAGTGGGCCATGCGTGAAGTGTAATATTAGGCATTTTTGTCAACAATGTGATACGTGCGCAACTCTAAAGCCGTCTGATGCGGTAGGAGCATCGTCTTGTCTATCAATGTTTCCAGATCATTGATTTTATATCCTCGGTTTTCGCCTTAGAGAAGAAAAGAGATAGGGTGCGTAACATCTATTTACCGAGCAATCTCGAATAGGAATGAAAACGCAATTTTTTGGTGCCAAGCAACCCAGTTGTCACCAAACAGTTGTTTTGTTCAAATGTCAAAAACTCATTTAAAAAGGTTCATTTCCACTTTACAAAATGGTCGTAAGGGTGTAAAGATTTCGATTTGGTACACATACAATGGTGAGTTTAAATGTGAATGAAGTTTCATATTTTCGTCATTTTGATCAATGACAAATCATGCTTTAACATGTAAAATAAGTACAATCATAAAACAATAGGGATTATATTCTAATAATATAATGCATCATGAATGAAAACTTACGCTTCCCACCTCCCGGTACTGGCAAATTTTCCACCCACTATCCAAAGAGACCACTCTCAAAGAAACACCCTAACCAACTCCTCTTCACCCCGGGCCCTGGGTGAACCTGTCCTGCGGTACCGACGCCGATAGCGGGGAAGAAGACCATATTTTTTCCGCTCTCTTTTATTCCCAAATAAAAGACCTTACAACTAATACATAAACTTCTTAACTTAACTTATCATCTACCCACCACCACAAAGCCACTTACGTTAAGTAAATCCTTAACATATCCTAACTTCTTCCCACCACCTCACAACCCCACAATACACTTACATTTTTCCTTATTGCTAATATATACATACAAGAGTGCATAAATTACATCTCTGTATCCTTTATTAGTGCGCAGCCCCATTCGTTCACCACCTCGACATCCTCGAAATTTTCCCCTCCTTCCTTAAACTGATATTTCCCCATATTTTACCTTCTCCATTTAGCCTATTCCTTTCATGCACCCTTTCTCTCAACATATACCTCTCTGTCACGTGCACCCTATCCTCTCTCTCTAAACCACATTCACACATCCCATTCGTGTCCCTCAATTTAAATCTCCAGAGGTACTCTTCAATGTTGGCATGGCCAGTTACCAGCTGGCTTGCCTTAAAAGCCACATCCAGTCTCTCACACCTCACACAGCCCTCTCCCTTTCACACTCGCATCCCACCTTTCTTGCCGTCGCCTCATTGCTACCTCTTTCCTCGCTCTCTTGATGTTCTTGAGCCCTAATAGATTCCTCCCTTCGCCACCCCTCATTTCCCTTCTCTGCGTCCTGCTTTCCTATCCGCGACTTTCATGCCTCCTTGCGTTCTTCTCATCCATTCCACATTCACTCTGAACCCATTCATCCCCAATTCTTTCATTCTGCATTGCACCCCTCTTACCCACTTATGCCGCGTCTTATAATTGTACAACATCCTTACCACCATCTCTGAATCCGTGAAAATCCTATAATCTCCCAGTTCCTGTTCCCTTTCTATCTCATCCAGCATGTACTCCACTCCAAAAAGCTCTCCATTCCTAATCCCCCATTTTCTATTCTTGTCTCTCCGTTAGCCCTAACCATCCTATGTCCATTACCCCCTGCTTTCCACTCATATCCACATACACTTTCACCCCCTCCTCATCAACATCTTCCTGCTCAGTCTATCCGGTGGATATTCTTTATCCCTTTCTCTCACTCCATTTTCCTCCCTTTCGTTTCTCACCCGCTCCCTAAATTCATACCTGACTCTCGATTCTATATCAAGAGGCGTCATCCCATTCATAACCTGAAGTCCCTCACTCGCCACTGTCCGATACGGTCTAGCCACAATCAATACAAACATACGTTGCGTCGCATCCAACTGCCTTTTCACTCTCGTATCATTCGCTCATATGCTTCACACCTCACTTCCATACAAAATCGCTGTGCTTACGACCATATCGTAAATCATCCTTGTTCACTCCATGTTCATTCCTCGCTAACGCACACAGTTTCATCGCAAACTCACCCGCTTTCATCCTTACCATCTTCACATGCTCGATAAAATTCAACTTCCTATCAATTCTCAAGCCCAGGAAATCCACATATTCTTTACACTCAATCCTTTCTTCATCCATTCTAACAACCGGTTCACGAATTTTCCCTCCTCTTTCTACAAACATAACCTCAGTCTTTCCCTCATTGTACTCCGCAAAACTTTCTCTTTCCCATCCTTACACTTCCCTCCCATTTTCTCTACATTTCGCGCACTGACCTCCCCGGAATCACAATTACTTGTTCATCCGCGAAGGCCTGCCCTTTCTATCCCTCCTCTCTCTCTAAGTCAGACATCCTTCTCAGCTACCCTTCCATGCATAACAACCACAGGGTCGGCCCCAGGCTCGACCCCCGTGGACATCTTCTCCGCGGTTGCCTTTCCGATTTCCCACTCATCACCTTTCTCTCAGCTAAAAAACTCCAACATATATCCCTCATTCGCTTCGGCATTTCCTTTCTCTCCATTTCCCTATCGATCGTTGCAAACTTCACTCTCTCTCTCACCACGTTCTCACTCTTTCATTCAGCACCCGATCCAACAGTTTCCCTAAGGTGGGTAACAGGCTTATAGGCCCAAACCCTCCCCTCGCCTTAGGGAGCCAGCGAATTCTCGCCACCTTCCAAATCTTCGGGAAGTATCCTATCTCCTAACACCTATTATATACCCTTAGAAGCGATCCCCCAATACCTTCCCATATAGCTTTCATAGCCTCATTCGGTATCCTATCGTCTCCGCAATCCTTCCTTTTCTTGAGGTCCAAAATTGTTGTCCCTACCTCCTTTTCACCTATTCCCACGTTGTACCTCACGTCTCCAGCTGACTCCCAATTGCTAATCCTATCCACCAAGTACCGAGCCCTCTCCCCTTTCTCCTGGGATATCAACTCCGGGTGGTACATACCCAACAAGGATGTATCTTCCTCATCCTGGCTTGTTGCCTCTTTGCCTTCCCCATTCTTCACCGCCTTTTTACCCTTCCGTATCCCTTTCTTCCTCAAAAAAACCCACACCCTCCCACGATTCATTCTCAGATATACTCTCGATTTCTATCCTCACTTGCTCTATCTTCTTGTTCTTTACCAATTTCTTGCATTCGTTCCTTTCATGCAACCATACCCTCATGCATTCTTCCCTCCGGCCTGATCCCTCTCAATCTGGTATTCCATCCTCACTCTCCTTACATTCCTCCTTGCCGCTGCCAACTCATCATCCCACCACTCGTTCTCGTCACTTTCATTCTTACGTTTCTTTCTAACTACCCACTTACACACTGCCATGCACTTGATTTGTAGCCTCTCAGCCTTCCTCTCTATTTCTTTTTCACTCGCCATTTCTCCACATTCATCGCCACTCAAATTCCTTACCATTTCCTCCCATCTTGTCCGTTCAAAATCATACCTCCTTCCTGACTTCTTTCATCCTAGCGTCCATCTTAAACCTCACGTATCTGTGGTCGCTGAGGGTCTCCTTCTCCTCGACCACCTACTCTTTCACCCTTGCATTCCTAACCATGGTTACATCCACCCAGGCTTCTCCTTTCACACCACTGAAGGCTGCTAAGGAATCACTCTCATTCGCAATAGTCATTCGTTCTTCTATCGCCCACAGCATCAGCTCTTCCCTTCGAACATCCGTCACATTCCCTCCCCATGCTTCATTCTTGCTGTTCAAATCTCCTCCAATCACTATCGGTCTTTTTATCCCCTTTATTCCATCTTTCAACTCCGGTAGCATCCTATTTGTTCTTCCTCTCGGTTCGTCATATATACTAATAACACATACTTCCTCATTCATCCCTTCTATCATGACACCCATCATATTCTTACTGATCAGGCCTTACACGTACCTTGCCCTCACACTGTCCTTTACCCACACCTCCACTTTCGCTTCCTTGTCGTATCCATTTCTCACATATCCTTCCCATTCTCTCACCCTGGCAAACGGTTCTTGCACGAAAATCACATCCACTCCCCACTCTCTTATGTTCCTTTTCAACAGATTCGTCGCCTCACGTCTCACGCCTCTCCCCACGTTCAACTGCAAGAATTTGAATTCACCCGCCATCTAGTACACCGTACTCCTCCATTTTCATTTTGAACGCTGGACATTCCCCATCCCTTCTGTGTACCTTTTTTCCGCCTTCCTAATCCCAAGTCTCTTGCAATTCGGACAATCCAGATCCCCTTCCTCCTTGCAGTCTTTACCCTCATGCCCCTCCCCGCAACATAATACATCAGTCCAAATGAGACTAACGTAAGGAATTAAGCAAAGTTTTATAAAATAAACATTTAGAAAACTGGAGCATGTTCAGAAATGCCAACCCCGGGGGAACGGTAATACTTGGGACTCCCCAAATTCGTTCAGAAACCGAACGGGTAAACTAATTAATGGGAACAACCCATAGGCATATAACTAAAATGTCTATGGAATAGCTCAAGGTGTTCCTAAATGACCCTACTAAATTAGGCGGGGTAATACGTACGATCGTGTCAGATCGCCATGTTATGGTGCCAATTGATCACAATTTAATCCCAGCAATTTCGCGCCTCTTCTCTTTCCTTGTCTAAGGCCTAAAGTTTACTCGGTTGCTGTAGTCTCTTTTCAAGCCAATACATGCATTTTAATCCAGTGTTTCTTTTAAATATATTTTAGAATAAAAAACTACTCGGATATATGGACTGACCTTCGGACCAAATCGCAACTGTACCGCAAAATACTGGTGCCATCGCATTGCGTGTACAGCGAGGGGGCTAGTCACGCAATTTACGAGCATATAGTTCCCGAGAAAAGACTGCCGTATCAGTCCCCGATTATCTATCTAAAGTCCGTAAAGAATGCCGTGGAAATTGAGGGAATGCGGAGGGCACACATAAAGGATGGAGCGGCAATGTGCGATTTCTTCGCGTACATTGACGCGCAGGTAATATCAACGATCTCCACGGAGATTGGAGGGGCTTCCGCTATTTTATTGTTCCATTTTTAGGTAAAAAAAGGCACGGTATTCACAGAGATGGACATGGCCAACATATTGGACGACTTCAGATTCGAGCAGCTCGATAGTCTTGGCAACAGTTTCAGGACGATCGTGGGATTTGCCGGCAACGGAGCGCAACCTCACTACATTCCAACCAAAAATACCAACGCCGTTATATATGATAACGGCACGGTCGTTATTGAGTCAGGAGGGCAGTATTATGGTAAGAATGCGGCATGTTGTAAAAAATATATATGTGTTAATACATTTATTATAGAAGGTACTACAAGTGTCACTCGGACAGTCCACTACGGCGAACCGAACACCATAATGAAAGAAGCTTACACTAGAGTGCTGATAGGACAAATTAGTCTCTCGGTCCTAACGTTTCCTAATAACATGAAAATAGCGGATGCGGACATATTGGCTCGGGGACCATTGTGGGAGGTAGGGCTGGATTATTTACACGAAACGGGCCA
>MU190463.1:27985-70716 GCA_016904865.1 Pissodes strobi
GGACCATTGTGGGAGGTAGGGCTGGATTATTTACACGAAACGGGCCACGGTGTGGGATCATTTTTGGGCGTAAAGGAATGTAAGTTGTCACGAAGCGTATACAAATCCCTCGTTGCCAGTTATTTGATTTCTACTCTTTTTCAGCACCAATTGCCATACAATATGATGCGGAGGTGGCGACCAAGCAGACGTTCAAATCGGGGTATTTTTTTACAGTAGGTGAGTAACGACGGAATAGTAGAAAAATAAACATTGATAAGGGTGTATAACCTTTGAATTGGGAAATATGCACTAGTAAACATATGAAAAATCGTTCATATAGCGAATCAGTGGAACACTCAATAACGCAACTCGACTACGAGTCACGAATCTATTTTAAGAGTTGCACCCTTCCACTTTGATGTGCCTTCGGAATCTTTCGACTATCCTCGGCTATTCTCGGAAATACCTAAATTAAAAAGTCTTGGAGTCGTGCAGGGATCGAATCATGACCTTTCGGCATGCGAGGCAAAGACGATACGCCAGGAGCTAACCGATCCTCGCGGAATTACTTTTTAAAAGTGTATATATGACGCAATAGGGGTTATGTTTATTCATTAGATATGAGTTCTAGTTAAAAATTTATTTTCATTCCTAAAATTAAACATATTTATGTCACTATTTCCCTATTACTATAAAGGTGTAAATGAGTTAGTAGGCGGTCTTACAAAGTTGAATGAGTATATGACTGACTATGTTAGAAAATTTGCGAGAATTAAAGCTCATTGATTGTCTGTTATATTCAAAGAAATCAACTCTCGTAAAAGTAAAAATATAGGGGTTTTCGAATTCATCAGCAGTAACTATAAAATTTTAACTCCTTTCCAAACCACCACGGAGGTAGAGTTATGGCTCGTTGTATTTATTATTTTTAGTGGCAACCCCAGGAGGCCTACATAAACCACTAGTTTTTACATTTCAACCAACACATCTAGTAAATATTACCTGTTTTTGTGGGCGTCTTTTCTATATTTTTCTGAATGGCTCTTTTACTTTTTATATCAGATAATGGCTTTTTTATGTTGGCCTCTTTTTTACATTTTTGAATAGCTCTTTGTATCATTGGCATCTTTTTTGGCTTTTTAGCATGTTATTATGGCTCTTTTTAGTTTATCATCATTTTTATATCAGATAATGGCTCTTTTTTGATTATTATTAATATTTTAGATGAAAGTCGTGATGTAAAAACTGAAAACCAATATTACTGAAAGTAGTTTAGGCACCACTTACTCGTAATTATCTCTTTAAAAAAATTTACTTTGGGACATATCTAAATTCGAAAACATACTTAGCTAGTTGAATTAAATATACTATACTATACTTTTACTATAAAAAACTTTTGAAATATTTTTGAGTTTAATTTTCACTTAGATTTATTTAAAACGAGATGAGTAAAATCAATGAGAAACGGCTAACGTAGTTATATAATAATTAATTTTTCTTTTTGTGTTTGTTAGCGTCTTTTCTGTATATTTTTGAATGGCTCTTTTACTTTATCATCTTTTTATATTAGATAATGGCTTTTTATGTTGGTTTTTTTACATTTTTGAATAGCTCTTTTTATCATTGGCATCTTTTTTGGATTTTTAGCATTTTTATGGCTCTTTTTAGTTTATCATCATTTTTATATCAGATAATGGGTCTTTTTGATTATTATTAATAGTTTAGAAGAATGTCGAGATGTAAAAGCTGAAAAACAATATTATATACAAACACATACAATGGCCGGAATTTGCTGTGTTAGCTGTTCAGAAAGCTGTTTTATTCGTCTAAAAAGCTGTTCAAAAAGTGGATTTAGCGTTTCAAAAAGCTGTTTTTTCTGTCTAGAACGGCGTTTTAGCCATCAGGCCTGTATCATACAGATGAATTTTATACCACAGGTTTGCACACGTCCCCACAGTTGCAATTCATGTCTGATATATTTTTCACACGGCACTAATAATATGGAACTATATAAATGGGGAACATATGTTTGGGTTAGTTTGGGTAAGTTTGGGTTAGTGTCGTCACGAAAATTATGTGAATATTATGACATCGATAGTGACTCACGGAATTCTGTGGGTCACTATTTCCCTATTACTATAAAGATGTAAGTGAGTTAGTTGGCCGTCTTACAAAGTTGAATGAGTGTATGACTATGTTAGAAAATTTGCGACAATTAAAGCTCCTTGATTGTCTGTTATAATCAAAGATATGTAGTAGCATCTCTCGTAAAAGTAAAAAAATGAGAGGTTTTCGAATTCATTAGCAGTAACGATAAAGTTTTAACTCCATTCCAAACCACCCCGGAGGTAGAGCTATGGCTCGTTTTATTTATTATTTTTAGTGGCAAATACTCCCCAGAAGGCCTACGTAAACCACTACTTTCACATTTCAACCAACATACCAAGAATTATTTTTGTTAGCGTCTTTTCTGTATTTTTTGAATGGCTTTTTTACTTTATCATCTTTTTATATCAGATAATGGCTTTTTTAAGTTGGCGTCTTTTTTACATTTTTGAATAGCGCTTTTTATCATTGGCATCTTTTTTGGCTTTTAAGCATCTTTTTATTGTTCTTTTTAGTTTATCATCATTTTTATATCGGATAATGGCTTTGTTTTGATTATTATTAATATTTTAAATGAAAGTCAAGATGTAAAAACTGTAAAACAACATTACCGAAAGTAGTTTAGGCACCACTTTCTCGTAATTATCTCTTCAAAAAATTTACTTTGGGACATACCTAAATTCGAAAACATACTTAGCTTGTCGAATTAAATATTCCTTCAATGAAGATTAATTTTGAATAAATATCGATATTCTTACATTGGATTTAAATTTACGAGCATACTTCACTTTTACTATGAAAAACTTTTGAAATATTATTGAGTTTTATTTTCACCTAGATTTATTTAAAACGAGATGAGTGAAATCAATGAGATACGGCTGATGTATTTATATAAGAATTAATTTTTCTTTTCATGACAAACACATAGAATGGCCCGAATTTGCTGTTTTAGCTGTTCAGAAAGCTGTTTTATTCGTCTAAAAAGCTGTTCAAAAAGTTGTTTTGGTGACTCAAAAAGCTGTTTTATCTGTCTAAAACGGCGTTTTAGCCATCAGGTCTGTATCATAAAGATGGATTTTATACCACAGGTTTGCACACGTCCCCACAGATGCAAGTCATGTCTGATATATTTTTCACATGGCACCAATAATATGGAACTATATAAATGGGGAACATATGTTTGGGTTAGTTTGGGTGAGTTTGGGTTAGTGTCGTCACGAAAATTATGTGAATATTATGACATCGATAGTGACTCACGGAATTCCTTTGATCACCATTTCCCTATTACTATAAAGATGTAAATGAGTTAGTTGGCAGTCTTACAAAGTTGAATGAGTGTATGACTATGTTAGAAAATTTGCGAAAATTAAAGCTTCTTGATTGTCTATTATATTCAAAGAAATGTAGTAGCGTCTCTCGTAAGAGTAAAAAAATTAAAGGTTTTCGAATTCATTAGCAGTAACTATCAAATTTTAACTCCTTTCCAAACCACCCCGGAGGCAGAGTTATCGCACGTTGTATTTATTATTTTTAGTGGCAAATACTCCCAAGGAGGCCTACATAAACCACTAGTTTTTACAGTTCAACCAACACATCTAATAAATATTCCCTGTTTTTGTTGGCGTCTTTTCTGTATTTTTCTGAATGGCTCTTTTACTTTATCATCTTTTTATATCAGATAATGGCTTTTTTATGTTGGCCTCTTTTTCACATTTTTAGTAGCTCTTTGTATCATTGGCATCTTTTTTGGCTTTTTAGCATGTTATTTTGGCTCTTTTTAGTTTATCATCATTTTTATATCAAATAATGGCTCTTTTTTGATTATTATTAATATTTTAAATGAAAGTCGTGATGTAAAAACTGAAAACCAATATTACTGAAAGTAGTTTAGGCACCACTTTCTCGTAATTATCTCTTCAAAAAAATTTACTTTGGGACATATCTAAATTCGAAAACATACTTAGCTTGTTGAATTAAATATACTATACTTACTATACTATACTTTTACTATAAAAAAACTTTTGAAATATTTTTGACTTTAATTTTCACTTAGATTTATTTAAAACGAGACGAGTGAAATGAATGAGAAACGGCTGATGTATTTATATAAGAATTAATTTTTCTTTTTGTGTTTGTATGAAAAGGGGGCATACAAACACATAAAATGGCCCGAATTTGCTGTTTAAGCTGTTCAAAATTCTGTTTTATTCGTCTAAAAAGCTGTTCAAAAAGTTGTTTTAGCGGTTCAAAAAGCTGTTTTATCTGTCTAAAACGGCATTTTAGCCATCAGGCCTGTATCATAAAGATAGATTTTATACCACAGGTTTGCACACGTCCCCACAGATGCAAGTCATGTCTGATATATTTTTCACACGGCACCAATAATATGGAACTACATAAGTGGGGAACATATAGGAAAAGAATATTTATAACCACGCTGTAAAAGAGTTGTTTGGTGATATTGCTACTGTGTCAAGACTGAATAAAATTGATGGTTTTCATCGCGTTGATGTCATCGTGAAAATTATGTGAATATCATGACATCGATAGTGACCCACGGAATTCCGTGGGTCACTATTTCCCTATTACTATAAAGATGTAAATGAGTTAGTTGGCCGTCTTACAAAGTTGAATGAGTGTATGACTATGTTAGAACATTTGCGATAATTAAAGCTCCTTGATTGTCTGTATGTTCAAAGAAATGCAGTAGCATCTCTCGTAAGAGTAAACAAATTAGGGGTTTTCGAATTCATTAGCAGTAACTATAAAATGTTAACTCCTTTCCAAACTAAGGTAGAATTATGGCTCGTTGTTTCTATTATTTTTAGTGGCAAATACTCCCAGGAGGCCTAGATAAACCACTAGTTTTTATATTTCAACCAACATATCTAGTAAATATTAATTGTTTTTGTTGACGTCTTTTCGTATTATTTTGAATGGCTCTTTTACTTTATCATCTTTTTATATCAGATAATGGCTCTTTTATGTTGGCCTCTTTTTTACATTTTTTAATAGCTCTTTGTATCATTGGCATCTTTTTTGGCTTTTTAGCATCTTTTTATGGCTCTTTTTACTTTATCATCATTTTTATATCAGATAATGGGTCTTTTTTTATTATTATTAATATTTCAGATGAAAGTCGAGATGTAAAAACTGAAAAACAATATTACTGAAAATAGTTTATGCGCCACTTTCTCGTAATTATCTCTTCAAAAAAATTTACTTTGGGACATATCTAAATTCGAAAATATACTTAGCTTGTTGAATTGAATATTCCTTCAATGAAGATTAATTTTGAATAAATATCGATACTCTTACATTGGATTGAAATTTGCGAGCATACGTTTACTTTTAGTATGAAAAACTTTTGAAATATTTTTGAGTTTAACTTTCACTTAGATTTATTTAAAACGAGATAGAACGGCTGATGTATTTATATAAGAATTAATTTTTCTTTTCATAACAAACACATAGAATGGCCCGAATTTGCTGGTTTAGCTATTCAGAAAGCTGTTTTATTAGTCTAAAAAGCTGTTCAAAAAGTTGTCTTAGCGGTTAAAGCTGTTTTATCTGTCTAGAACGGCGTTTTAGCCATCAGGCCTGTATCATAAAAATGGTTTTTATACCACAGGTTTGCACACGTCCCCACATATATTTTTCACACGGCACCAATAATATGGAACTATATAAATGGGGAACATATCACAAAAGAATATTTATAACCACACTGTAAAAGAGTTGTTTGGTGATATTACTACTGTGTCAAGACTGAATAAATGTGATTGTTTTCATCGCGTTGATGCTTTGGATTTTGTATATCAATTTGTGGACTATATGAAGATGTTATTTTTACCACTTGTAAGTACGCACGAGTTCTATCACTTGATTATGTACCTGGAAGGCGTGAAGTTAGAACACTTCGGGTTCCATTTTACTGAAATATGTATGTGCTTCTGCAATCGATTTAAAGACTTCATACGGGGGATTGAAGAAGGGATCATAACCCTTATGATATATGTATGTGCTTCTGCAATCGATTTAAAGATTTCACACGGGGGATTGAAGAAGGGATCATAACCCTTGAGGCTGCTTATGAAGACATTGCTCGAAGAAGACAAGGCCACAGGTGAAAGCATCAAAATTGAACCGACACTGGTCTACAAACCTTAATTTCGTCGCTCCGGTTCTTCGAACTTTTTTTCTATGAATTTCGCTGTGACGTCATAGTAAGTTTCATATATTTAGCTAAAACCCTGAAAAATTGGAGATGTTCAACGAAGATAATGGTGATTCAGGTTAACGTTTACGTAACTGTATTTCAATGGCTTCTGCTAAGCAAATTTTTAAGTAGAACACATATCTTATGAATAAACATAACCCCTATTGCGTCATATATACACTTTTAAAAAGTAATTCCGCGAGGACCGGCTAGCTTCTGGTGTATCGTCTTTGACTCGCATGCCAAAAGATCGTGATTCGATCCCTGCACCACTCCAAGACTTTTTTTAATTTTGATATTTCCGAGGATAGCCGAGGATAGTCGAGAGACTCCGAAGGCGGAGCCTAAAGTGGAAGGAGTGGGGGTGGTTCCAAGTGCCCGGATACCTACTAATGTGGAATATTCACCCGGCATATTAAGTGAAATTCTGCTTTTTTATATTGATATGGGGCAAAATTGAATAACATCTGACGGTAGGAAATATTTTTCAGAACCAGGGTATTACAGAGAAGGCTATTTCGGAGTAAGGCTCCAGAATATTTTTCAAGTGGTAGAGAAGCCTTGGCTAAAGCACACCTCGGGTCACAAATATCTTGGTTTCAAAACTTTAACGCTAGTTCCCTATCAACAGAAAATGATGGCCATGGAGTTGCTTTCGATACATCAGGTATATATGATTTGGCAGCTTTTATAGTCCTTTATTATTATTTTTTTTTGTAGAGGAAATGGTTAAACCATTACAACGAAGAGATCAGGCAAGAAGTGGGCGCGGAACTGAAGCGCCAAGGTAGGATCGACGGATTCTATTGGATGATGGAAAACACCAAATACATTCCAGAAAATGATGCATGCAAAATGTCTACAAGCATTGCGCTGTTATCGAGCTTATGTTTAATCCTTAGATTTGTCTTTATATAGACATAAGTATTTCTCTTTTAGAATTATTGTTCAATGGATGTTTTATTTGTAGATTCTATATTAACATCATATATTATGTTCTCTCTACAATACTGTATTCGATTGAGAAGCAGCAAGCAGGGCTGAACTGTACACTTGCCAACGGAAATGTAGGCTAAACTATAACGCCATGTTCAGAAAGGCTAAAATGGAGTTCCTCGTACACCAAGCCCAACCAAAAAAAAAAAAACAATAACAGCCATATGAATAACGCAAAATACAATCAAAACCTCAATTGGAATTACATTTCCTTGTTTATAAATTTATAGTGAAATTTTGCCAGTTTTTAAATAAAATATCCGGACTGACGGAGTACTGAACGTAATCATGACGTCATAGTCGCTCTCTGGAAGCGAAATGTCAAGTTTTGGTTGTCTAGGTGCTTTCTTTAATACACTGGTTGACAATGTATCCATTTTGAGAAAAACGGATTTGAACCGGTGAATTAAAAAAAATGCTTGTGTATGACGAAAAATTTCTAAACATAGCTATGATCTTGACTATTTCGTTTCGGTCAGAGACTTCTAATCTGAAATTCAATTTATTTGTAGCACAGCGTAAGTTTAATATCTGAGAAAACCCTAAATATCATCTTTAATTTAAATAAAAATATGATATAGTAGTGTACTTGTTCATTAGAATAAAATCTTCCTGTAACGTGCTCGTTATCTCAAATCGTGATTGCGATAGAAAGCGGCTGAATGATGAAAACGAACCTGCATACCTTGAGCAAAAATTGCTTTAATTCGAGAAAACCTAAAACTATTTGAAGACCGTTTGATAATATAATATATGCACTGTTGTGAGCATAATTGTATTTGCAACCAAGATTAATATTATATGTTTGAACATTATAGAATTAATCTCAACCAATTCTATATCTGTGTTTGGCATCAGGTCAGTTGGTAATCGGGTGATAGAAATCTATAGGTTTGCAGGTTCACACAAGATGTAGCCCGAACCGGGTCACAGGGCTTCCGAGTTGTTTTACATTTCACTTCACGCATGGCCCTCCACCCGCTTCGCTCGCTCGGGGGACGAGATTTCAGTTCAGAGTGCACTTGTGATGTGATTGGGTAGCTACGTGAGGTGGCGCATGTCTTCGCAATGCAACCAGTTGTTTGTAAGTCAGCGAATGGTCTAGGGGTCTGCCAGTAACGTGCTGTGGGTATAAGGGCGGGAGGGGCGAGCTATTTCGAGGGCGCCGAATGATGAGCTATTTGCAGTTTGCATTAAGAGGCTGAGGCGGGTTAGATAGAGGGCGGGGGGGGGGGGGGGGGGCATTCGCCCCCCCTGGCCCCCTATACGGCACGCTACTGGGGTCTGCATGGTTGGCCTTCATTTCGCCGACCCGGATTCAAATCCCGTCGGTTTTGTTTTTTAAAGAAAACAATTTTTTTCTTGATTTTTGGGTTTTTCTGAGGTATGGCTTGGGTTAGCACTTGGTTAGTTTCCTTTTTTTGAGCCCCGGAGCGAGCGGAGGGCCATATACTTGTCAATTGCAGGTATTTAAATTGCATGCATTCACAAGTGCACTACGAACTGAAATATCGCGCTCCGAGGCGCAACAAACAAAACTAATCCAAATTTAAAAAAGAAAAAAATGTGGGTGCTTAAGACCACACGATAGAAGCGAAAACTTCAACAAGCGGGGTTATCGTTTATCAGAATTTTGATCCGAGCCTTCGTTGCAGATATACGGACAAAAAACGGTTTTCCCTCAAAATCCTCTCTTAAATTAGAGCCTTCCCCCCCCCGTCTAAGGTGGCCCCCATAGGGCGCACCTACCATAAAAAATTCTACCCCGTAATTCTTCCCGTTCACACGAAATTAATTATTTTAGTTTTTCCTTCTCCCCCATCCCCTTTTGTCAAGGATCTTCTTTTTACCCCGGCTACATCCCCTGAAAAGTTCGGCCCTCTACCTATACCGGAATATGCCATATATATCCGAGCGTGACGCTCGATGCGTGACGTGTGACGAACTTACTGAATTCAATACCCAGGAAAAAACGCAAGCCTAAAGAAGTTTTCACTTCAGTCACTTTGAAAAAAATGAAAAACCGACGGGAATCGAACTCGAGCATACCACAAATACAACATCCCACCACTGAGCTACAAGATCACTTAAGCTTAAGCAATTTGCTGGACCATAAAGATAAGAAGACGTTGCCCGTGCCGCATCAAAGAGCTTTAGAGTTGCGCGCATTACTTTGTTGACAAACACCATATCTGTAGGGTTTACCGAATTGCTATCAACTGGTCCGTAGCTCAGTGATTGGATGCTGAGTCTGCAATACGGCGCGGCGGCCCGGGTTTGATTTCAGTGGCATGACATGTTTTTTTTAATTTTCAATATCCTGTGTAAAAATATTTATTCTTCATTTTGCGAATGCCTAGTTAGTTTCTTTTGGTTGCGCCCCCGTATCGAGCGAAGCGAGCAAAGGGCCATGCGTGAAGTTTAATATTAGACATTTTTGTCAACAATGTGATGCGCGCGGACAATGTGATGCGCGCGGACCTCTAAAGCCCTGTGACCGGGGTGCAGCCGACGTCTTATCAGGTTCACTCAATTTACTAATGACATTACCACAGTCGCAAACGTGACAATGATCACCATTCTGTGGTGCCTCGCTAATTGTTTTGAGTATCAAACGTTTAAAGACGAATTTTGGCGTGAGTATTTGCCAGCTGGTATGTGTATTTAGTTGGGTTAATGCGTTTTATCGATTCTAGTAAGGTAACTATGACGTATCAATGACGTTACAACATAATACACACACAGTAAACATGTAACAATCCTGGAGAGATGGTTACTTGGAATAGTATCTTTAGAGCATCTTTTTTTAATAGACTAAAGTGAGAAAGAAAAAAATTACCCCACAGGTGACTGATAAACGAACAGAAGATGAACACGAACACGTACTTACGAGTATACTTAGAGCTAGATAATGGCTAGATCTTGCACGGCACCTAAGAGGTTACCGTTTGTCGATGGTGTAATGAATTGCCTGGAAGTGCTCTGGTGATTCAGTGGGTTAGATGCTGGCTCTGTAATACAGCGGCCCGGCGTTCAATTTCTGTCGGTTTTTATTTTTTTAAGGTGTTTGTAAAAAGTATTTTTTCCTCATTTTGGGCATTCCTTGGGTTAGTTTGGGTTAGTTCCTGTTCTCTGAGTCCCCGTAGCGAGCGAAGCGAGCAAAGGGTCAAGCGTGAAGTCAAATAATACATTGGCCTTATTAGGTACCGTGCTAGGTCTAGCTCTACAATAAGTGACATGACCACCGATCTCCATATAAGGTCGGTGGACATGACTTGGCTTGACAATCATGACATTGAAATGGCGCCAATGGCGGGAATGTGGTATCTTCCACCCTCATAATCATAACATAATTTTATTTTTAAAATACAATTGGAGCAAGTAACAGGTAATACGTTAATAAAATAAATGGGTACAAAACACAAACGACACAAAACAGTTACTTTTATTCTCACAATAGGAAACATATAAGTTAAGTTGTTTGTTAAGATAATACGATGCTTACAGTCCTACGCCACTATGCTATATTAGCCCCTTCTGATTGGTGGGATTAACGTCACTTTAGAGTACTGTTAACGCATCGCTCGCTCCGGGGTGCACCTAGACAAAACTAACCCAAATTTACAAAAAGAAACAAACATACCCTCAAAAAAAATAAAGAAAACATGTATTGGCACCAACGGCGATATTTCAGTTCGTAGTGCACTTGTGAATCCACGCGATTTAAAATCCTGCAATTGGCAAGTATATGGCTCTCCGCTCGCTGTGCTCGGTCCGGGGCTCAAAAAAAGGAAACTAACTGTGCTAACCCTAGCACCCAAGAAAAATTCAAAAAACGAGAAAAAACTACGCCAAAGTGTAGGCCAACCATGCAAACCCCTAGACCATCTGCTCGCTTAGAAACAACTGGTTGCATCGCGTCCATCGCGAAGAGATGCGTCACCTCACGTAGCTAGCCAATCAGGCGCCTTTCATTCACAAGTGCACTATGAACTTAAATCACGAACCCCCCCGTGAATTGAACGCGGGACTGACCACTACACCATTTAGACCTGGTAGAATAAACTGACTCGACCGTAAATAAAGTGAAAGTGACATTAATCCACCAATCACAAGCGACTAATATAGCATAGTGGCGTATAACTGTAAAGGATCTTAAACAGCTTGTTATTTTCATATATTTCCCTTGCCTCATTGCACTTAGGTTACTATGACGTCATGATATTTACTGTTGGTAGTGTGTTATCAGATCGCTAAAATTCGTCTTAAAGGGAATACAAAAGTATCATTTTCGTGTGATAAAAATGGTTATCTGCCTGTTGTGCGTAAAATTTAAAGTGTCAGTAAAATATACTGTAATTACATTTCACAGGTAGAAGTTATTTGTCCACTGCCCTATTAAGTCACATTATATTTCTCTTGCAACAAGCTTAATTACAATAATTTTATTAGTATGATTATGACGATTCCTTTCTGTGAACAAATTTTTAAATATATTTTATGCACTTTTCCTTTCATTCTGAGGTAACGCGCCTATTTAAAATATTATTTCATTAGACCTTATACATTCGGTTTTGAGAAAAAGAAAGAAAGAACAAGAGAAGCACAAGTCATAAATTGAAGTCGGGTTTTGCGAGGTTTTTTGGAGGGGATCCGAATGCGGATCGCTCGAGAACGGGGATAGATAGTCTGGAATCGGTGCAGTGAACAGTTTATTTTGTGAATGGTTTATCGTGTATTACAGGTCAGTAAAATTTATAATATTGTTATTAACATAATTGGTACAAGTATTCATGGATAGTTCATATTTGATGGCATAACCTATGTAAATATTTAATGAAATCGTTTTATAAGCTTTTGTGAAATTACTAACATTTTCCTACCCTGACGGGTGAATATCCTAGTTATGATTGAAATGATCATTCTAGAGGTATTGACCCTAATTTCAACTTTAGCTGAGTAGCCTCAGTATTCCAGGACATCAGTACCGTCCAGCGGCATCTGGCTAACTAACACCCCTCTTCGGTAGTAGTGGTTATCACATCCGCGAATCTGACACGCGGGAGACTCGGGTTCGATTCCCGACCGGAGAGCTATCTCTTCAGTTTTAACTTGTGCTATTACGAGTGTGGAACTACGAATTGTGGAGCGGAAGACAGTAATTTAACTAATTATTATACCAATAAAGGATATACAGCATAATTCAGTTTAGGAATTTATATCGAGGGTTTCTCTGCCGTACTCTTTCCCCTCGTGAGGCTGAGTCCAGCACGTTTTCTTTAATAAATTAGGCGTATTAGGAATCTGTGGTTTAATTTACATGACGCACCTTTCCCTTAAATTTCCGTAATCCTTGGTTAAGGCGCATTCGGAGTAAGTAAATTTGTGCAAGATATAATAATAACCCAACAGTCATTGGCAAAATAAAGACAAAGCATAACTTATCTTATTCAACTATGTTGAACCGACCCGGTTTGGTTATACTGGAATACTTACAACCGATATCAGTCCGCCATGTAATGGTGTCAATTGATAGCAGTTTACCTACGTGTTGTTGAGTTGGCAACACCTATTTTCTTGTCCAAGCCAAGGTAGATAAATGTGCAAACATATGAGCGATGTTTTTTCAGCAGAGTAGTTATATCAAAATAATATTTTGATCTAGTTACTCTATCGGCTTTCAACTATTTGAATAAATTTAAAGCAAGTGTTAGTCTAAAAAAATTGATCACTGGCACTAAACCCCAAGATAATAAAAATAGGCCGGGTTGCATTCCAAAATCTGAAACTTACATGATGTCATTTGTTATCGCATGCTCATCTGGAAATTAGCCAATTAGCCATATATATTAGTTCTTTTTAGACCCTTAGGTTGGTATTGCGTAAATGACGTCAGTGCCGTTAGTTCGGCTACATTTACAATAAGACCAATAACGCGTTCTGTCCTGTCTACTCAGTACTCTGCTATTTTTATCTCTCATTGGTTAGCGGCCAGATATAGAAGTTTTTAAAATTGCTTACGATTATCCTCTACGCTCTACGCCATTTTACCTAAGAATTTAAATTATGTTTCATATTGATGCTAAAACAAAAACATGCTGTAAAACGAGATAATAAATACAATCAAATAAACTAGAAAATATTTTTAATAATACAATATTCAGTCTGAATTAAATTAAGAAGGCACTATGCCAAATCTTACACAATAAATATTTAGTAAACTGATTATGCTAAAATCCACCTTCATACTGAATTATGACATAATATCTGTTAGGGGAACACTGAATTACTAATGGTCTGTATCCGTTAGGGTGTTCTACAAGTTTGTCCTTTTGTGAGAAATGCATTAGGTGGTTCCTACACTTAAATAAAAATAGTTGTATTTTAAAATTATTATGAAAATAAGAGAGGGTTGATTCTTGGTCCGATATTGTTCATTACAGTAAAATCTTTATAAATTAATGTTACATATATTTATAGTGGGAAAAACATAAATTTTAGTCAGGTACATTTAAATATTGCCACTTTTCTTAAAATGTTTCGAGGATTGCTATATGATGATTTTGTAAAGTACTAGCTCCTAAATGCGCATAAATTGATGTAAAATATATGAAATATGCATTTTTTTTTTAGTTGCACTAACATAGCAACTTCAGTCTATTTGGCAATATTGTAAACTTTATTGCCTGCCGTCACCTTCTGCTTTCTTGTCATTCGTTTCTAACTGTTCGTGTTTTTCCAAATGTTGTTTAGAATGGTCATCCAATAAATGGGGGTGTAAAATGAACATATTGTGATTTGCCTTGATCAAAATGTCTCCAGTTGATTTATTTTTCATAAACACTTCCAAAAATGCTATAGAATGGCCTCCCCTTAATGTTGTAGCATGTACTTCTATTTGATCTCCTATTTTGGCTTCAGGTTTATAAAATCTGAAAAAGAGAAACATATGAAGGTAAGTAGAGAATAGGTAATTTAAAATACTGTATATATACTTTAGTTTTATTTAACATTTATTAATTGAATAGTAAAGAAAATTATGCAATCTTGAAAAAACTTACACTAAGTTCATATCTATTGAAACATGATAGTTATTTCCCAGTTCGTGAGACGAAAAGGAAAAACTCGATACGAAATCAGCTACCATAGAAGCGAAACCAGTATGTAATTTACCCATCGAATTGGTATGTTCTTCGCCAACTGTAAATTCGGCCAGACCATTTCCATTTACCATAGATACAATTTTAACCTGTGAAATTGATAATCAGCCCAAAAACAGAGAATTAAGTATTCTTTATTATTTGCTGAATAGAGACAGAGACGTTCATTGTAGGTACTTAAGATAGACTATTAATAAATATACCTTATCCAGTACTCGATCAAATATTTTCGTATTTCGAACATGTTGCATTAGCTCCGCAGGACTTACTCTTGGCTTCATAATGATTCTGTGGTAGTGTAATAAGCACCAAAACCTATTATCAGTATTCTAAAGCTCAATGTTTTGTTTTTGTTTACAAATTAAACTAAACACTTGTCAGTGTTCTCACATTATCGATATTGATTATTGTCGATATTCGTTGTCTTGTCTAATGTTTAGGAGTAGACCAGTGGACGTTTCCCGTACCACATCAGAGGGCTTCAGAGTTGCGCACGCATTAAATTGTTGAGAAACATCTTTAGGGTCTAGCGAATTGCTGTCAACTTGTCCGTAGCTCAGTGGTTGGCCGCTGAGTCTACGATACGGTGGCTCGGGCTCGATTCTAGTGGCAAAACAATTTTTTCTTATTTTTAATATTATGTGTAAAAAGTTTTTTCCTTCTTTTTGTGCATGCCTTGGATTAGTTTCTGTTTGTTGCGTCCCTGTAGCGAGATAAACGAGCAGAGGGCCATGCGTGAAATGAAATATTAATATTAGACATTTTTGTCATACAATGAAATGCGCGCGCAACTCTGAAGCCCTATGATGTGGTACGGGCAACGTCTTGTAATAGTCGCATATGAGCAGTCTTTATTATCCCTGAAGTCATAAAAAAAATGTCTCGGCAACGGCCACTAGCGCCCTAAGTCCTAAGTAATCGATTGTTTATTAATTTCGATTTATTTCACGATCTTATCGAGATTCTTCTAATGCATAGTTTCAGCTTTCAGTGGAAGATATTAAATTGCACTTTGTCGAAGGAAGAACTGCTAATTAATTCATTGCTACAAACAAATGCTTTGGGGAAAATGACTAAAAACAGCTTTCTGCAATCCTGACCATTATTTTATTATAACTATTTTATATATTTTACTTAAAAGTAGATAGATTTTTATTCTCATTTTTTTTTTCATTTTACCCAAACGCTGGACTGTAATATGATATTTGGATAATTTTTACACAAATGGTAACTGAAAACAAGGTGTCTTTTATTATATAAGTAATTCCGTGGGCGTTTAAATTCTTAGGAAAACTTGAAGCTGTCGAGTCGACACGCTTTAACAAACCAAAATCATCGATTTTCTTACTTAATAATTTTTATTCAGAATTGCTATGTTACATTGACACTTCTAAGTTTAATAGCCTGCTTAAATCTAACATCCTGCTGTTTCGCTTTTGCGTTGTCTCGTCAACGTTCCAGCCAGCAGTGGTGGCACCCTTAGGGGCTGTTGGTAGCCTAACTATCTAACCAAGGAATGTGATACTGCTATAAGTTTGATCTTTCCATGGGCGAACCCTTCAAAGACGCTAAATTTGTATTATTGCGTAAGCTCTTGTTTAGATCTTAATGCTGCTAGGTGTGTTATTAATGTAAGTTTATGCATGGAAAAACTCATGAAAAACCATGCTTTAACTGCTCTCTTTGAGCAGGGCGTCATAATATTAACGCTAACTATATACACTATATACAACAAAAGCACACCACAAGGTAAATGTAATAAAAGATGAAGACATGATGTCTATTCAAGTAGGATTATAACGGTAGCAGGTTGAATGAGTCGAGTCGCGCGGTCCGGTTGCGGAGTCACGGATGCTTCGGTGGCGTGAAATCAAGTAAGCTGCTTGAAATGCTGAAGGTATTTATTTTAGGTACAGGTCCCTTGATAAGCCCCGCCTCCCTGTCCGAACACGGTGAGCTTGGCCAATCAAGAGCAGGTCGCTAGAGCCACTATGTTATGTGGCTTGTTCCTGTGCTCCTGATACTTGGGATTTTTATGATTATTTTTAAAAGCAACTTTTTATGACTTTTGAAAGTTTAGAAGTTAGATTTTCCATGTTAATTAATATTTTAACTTGTCCTGAGGGGATTGGTGCCTAGGGGGGCATTAACTGACGGTAGAAGAGGGTAATTTCCCTATAGATAGTGCCGTGTGTCAAGGGGTGCTCTGGGCTATACCTGGTGTTAGCGATTTCGGCTGTGAGTGGCGATCCCTTTACCTGGTTTTCGAAAAACCTACACGCGAGACTATCGATATATTCGTCGACATAATCAATGTTTGCCCACGCGTGTAGGTATTCGACTCTAACCCGATCATACAGGGTGAGAGAGAACGCCGCCCGCAGGTAGTGGTTCTGGATGACTTGTAACCTTTTTTATACAGTTTAGCCGCAGAGCACCATACGGGCGCGCCGTACATTAGGGCTGGTCTTACTATAGATTTATAGAGAATAAGTTTGTTGAAGGGGCTCAAATAGGATCTGGCCCCTATCAGCACTCCCAATCCCTTTTTTATCATGGCATTTTTTGCCGTGATTGCATGCATGTGGTGACTAAAATTCAATTTATTGTCAAAGGTTATTCCCAAATATTTTATTTTCGGTTTTGGGGTGATAGCAATGTTATCTACGACGAGGGGAGTCATGTTAATATCCTTACGTTTTCTAGACATGAGAATCAACTCTGTTTTTGCGGTGTTAAGATTAATTTTCCAGAGCTTGTAATAGGGAATAAGAATATTTAAGTGTTCAGCTAAGTTAGATTTCGCCACCTCGGCTTGGGAGTCTAGGGAGTATATTGCAGTGTCGTCTGCAAATAAGGCAAGATGGGTTTCGGGATAAGACGGGATATCTGCTATAAAAAGATTAAAGAGTAGCGGCGATAGTACGGTACCCTGTGGCACCCCGGCGCGTAGTCTCCTACTGACCGAGGTATGTTTGCCGATGCGGGTTGAGAAAGAGCGTCCGGCAAGGTATGACGCGATAAGGGCGGTCCAGTACAGAGGCATACTGTACTTTGCCAGTAATTTGTACAGGAGCCCCGCGTGCCACACCTTGTTGAACGCTTTCTCGATATCTAGCAACAATAGGGCGGTCGACTGCCTGTTATTGAAGCCCTTATAAGTGTCTGAGGCAATTTTCGCCGCCAACATGACTGTGCCGTGTTGGCCCCGGAAGCCAAATTGTTCAGGCGGAAGTATCTTCCGTTCTTCAATAGCCCTGCTTAGCCTCGATAAGATGATCCGCTCGGCCACCTTACCGAGGGTATTCAGGAGAGATATTGGCCTGTAAGACGAGGGGAGAGTCAGGTCTTTGCCTGGTTTAGGGAAATGTACTATGCACGCTACCTTCCATGGTTTAGGGAACTGTTGCAACCGGATGATCGCGTTAATTACATGCATATATTGGACAAGTGTTTTCTTGGGTAAATTTTTAAGGACTATATTCGGAATAGAATCCGGGCCGGGTGCTTTGTTTCTCGGAAGACGACAAAGAGCTTTGCGGATTTCCGCCGGGGTAGTTTTTAGCTTATCAAGCACTGACGGAGGAATTGGGTATTTGGAATTGCAGAAGGTAGAGATAGTATCAGTGTACTGTTGTTGTTCAGGCAGGGTGTCCGGTGCCTCGCTATAGACGCCCTCCAGATAGTCCGCGAAGGCTTCCGCTTTTCCTAGATCATCGAAGATGTCTAGGCCACGATGCCTTATCTCAGGCATTTGTGCGTTACCTCCGCGGACTCGTTTGACGAGCTTCCATAGCGAGCCTTCTTCCCTGCTTACACTGTTGATATAGTTTAGCCAAGTTTGATTCCTGTGCTCCCGTATCAATACCTTGATTTCCTCCGTCAGCGCGTTGATGCGCGCGGATCACGCTCTAGTCCTGTTTCTTTGCCATCTTCGTCGAAAACGGTTTCTAAAGGAGATGCGATCCAGGATATTTTCGGGAAGGGATTCAGTCCGGGGTTGTAAGTTAACCTTGGGACATATTGCATCACGGATGCGCTGGATGTTTGTTGTAAGAGTACTGACTTCGGTTTCTAATTCCTGAACAGTCTCCAGGTGCCCGGGAACAACAGTTAACTCATTCAGCCTGGCTCGGAACATCATCCAGTCAACACTCCTGTACGAAACGACGGTGTCGCTCGTCGGGGGGACCCTGTGGTACAGGCCAATCTTGACTGGAAGGTGGTCCGAGTTTAAAGCGTTAAGTTCTTGCAGATGAGTGGTTCTTATTGCACCACGGGTTATAGCGATGTCCAGGAACGAGTCAGAACGTAGAAAGGTGGGATTTGGAGTTCTGTGATAGGACATCTCCAGGTCGTTGTCGATTACTCTTTTGAGTAATCTACCCTTGGCGTTGGTTACTCCACCCCAGTCGGCGTGTGTAGCGTTAAAGTCACCAATAAGCAAAGTTACTTTATTCTGCGGGAGCAGTGCAAAAAAGTCGCGTTCCGTGAGGCGGAGAACCGGAGGCGCGTAACCGCCGCAGATACGTAGGCCGCTCTCTGTTTCGATACAAACATGTTCTATTGCAGTTATAAGATTTCGTATCCTTTTATAGCAGAGCGACCTATGTATGAGACAGGCCACGCCTCCTCCGATTCCATCGGGCCTATCAAATCTCTCTATGTTGTAGTTTTTAACTTTCAGTGTGAAGTTCGGTGTTAGTCTTGTCTCAGTAAGAAAAACGACCTGGAGATTGGACGAATACATGAAATTTCGGAACTCGCCCATTTTAGACCTGATACCGTTACAATTCCAGCATGCAATATAGAGCATTTACACATTAAATGTGTCATACTCATAAGAGAAGAAGCGCAGAGATGCCTGAATGATCTCTGCCTTGTTCCCTCTGCATGCTTCTAACATGTTTGAATAATGTTCTAAAGCTAGAAATAATTGTTCTAGGTTAACGAGTGAGTTAATCTTGTTAACCACATTGCTTAAATTAGCCATCATATTAGAGATATTGTTATTATTTACAGTATTTACATTATTTACATTTGGGTCGCGAGCAGTACCACTAACCTGTACAGTATTATTTGAATTGACATTTTGGGGGTCCTGTCCTCGTCGTAGCGGGGGGAACTGCCTTTTGTAATCTTCTTCACGATGGCCATTGCTTAGGCCTTGGCCCCGTGGGCCGTCTGCTACTTGTTGTGTTGTCCTAGGGTCTCTCCAGGCAGGTTTCGCTGGGGGTGGTGCAGGGCGAAACGTCTGCTTGGGTTTAGCTGTTGAGGTGGTTTGCAACATATTAAGTTTGTAGACAAACACAGGACATTCCTCGTCGATAGAACGGTGTGCACCCCCGCAGTTTACACATTTCAGGAAGTCCTGGTTGCAGCTGATAATCTCGTGGGCACCGGCGCATTTGCTGCAGGCAACACGGCGGTTGCAGTACGTTTTTGCGTGGCCGTACTGCTGGCAGTTTTTGCACTGCAGCACGGGTTTCCCTGAACGCCTGGTTTCCCAGCTTATGCGGACGTGCATGAGTGTCCTAATTTCGGTGTTTAGCTTTTTAACGGTGAAATTAGTGCCTAGTATAACCAGGTACATCGGCACTCTCGTCTTACGCATTTCAAAGACGTTTTTAGGGCTAATATTATATTCATCAGAGAGTGCTTCCGTTATTTCTTGCGGCTTTACGTCTCCGTCCAACCCTCGGAGGACGAAAGCTCGCGTCTTTTCTTGCGCCTTGGCGTAGGTATGGTATTCAGTTTTCTCATGCTCTAGAGTTCTTTTTAGTGTATGCAAATGGTTCATCGTTTCACAGCACACAATTACGGAATTTTTTGTGTACTTCAACGTATAGCGTGTTATTCTCATCGATTTGAGATCTTCCTGTAACTGCTTGTGATCTTGTGGCCTACCCTTAATGACCACAGGAGGGGGTGGTTGGGCTTTTGGCTTAGGGGGAGCCTTACCCTTACGGATTTGATTAGCCCTTTGCTTGGCGCTAGTCGAGGCCGATGTTGAGGCCACGCTGACCGTGTCCTCGTCTTCTGTTGGGACGTCTTCTAGTGCCTGAAATTGGTTGGTGGTAGGTATTGGGGGTTGGCCCATGTCCAGGGTAGTTATCCTAAAATTCTTTTTGAAAGGTATCTGCCGGAAAGGCGTTTTGAAAACGTCTTTCTCATTAGTCGGTACCAGGAGAGCAGGATTATTAGGAGGAGGCGGGGCCAAAAACTTGGAGCCGCCTTCCTGGCCGGTTGCCGATACTGTCGATGTTGTTGCTAGGCGCGTTTCTTGCGACTTTTCTTCAGGTCTTTTTTCTTTGCTCGACCGTTTTTGCTGATCGTCTAAGGTGACCTTCAGCTTTTTGGAAGGCTCACCCGACAAGTTTGTTGGGCTTGCCTTTTTCTTTCCAGTGTCGATTTTCGCCTGGACTCTACTTTTTATGAGTATTCTAGTTGGGTGTGCATCCTTGTAATGTTGCCTAACTTTCGATGATAGCTTAAGGATGTCGTTTTGGCTAAGCTCGCCAAGATTCCTGAGTTTTTCTGTGTCCATTCTGCATTGAACACAGATTTCTGAATAGCTTAAAGAACGATTTCTCAATTTTAATAAATTAGAGTCAGATATTTTTAGGTCGGAGTTCGACTCAAACGAGACATTGGACATGGTGTCCTCGTCCTCCGTGTTTTCGCCCATCATGGGCTCAGTTGCCGGGGTTACGTCCCCGGCGACTAGAAAAGTGAAGCAATTACGCTTTATGCAGCCTTTACTAATTACTAGTAATGTAAAAAGCAGGCTTATCACAGAAATAATAGATCGAGCAATCGTAACGATAGAAAAACCGCAGTGCTAAATACTAGTAACACCAACTAGTCCTGCTTCAATCGCGGTCGAAACAAGAATCCCATCGATTTTTGAGATTGCACTATTATTTGCCGAGATATATTAGATGACGTTGCATGTACCGCAACAGAGTTGCGCGCGCATTGCATTATTGACAAACACCATATCTTTAGGGTCTAGGTAATTGCTGTCAACTGGTACATAGCTCAGTGGTTGGATGCTGAGTATTCAATTCGGCGGCCCTGGTTCGATTCCGTGGCAAGACATGTTTTTTTAATTTTTAATATTATATGTAAAAAGCTTTTTTCTTCATTTTGGGTATGCCTTGGGATAGTTTTGGTAATATTTTGTTGGTTGCGCCCCCGTAGCGAGCGAAGCGAGCGTAGGGCCATGCGTGAAGTGTAACATTGGATATTTTTGTGTAACAATGTGATGCGCGCGCATATATGAAGCCCTGTGACGCAATTGGGGCTAGACTAGCGCGGCACCAAATCAGCCGAATGTTTTATTTCACTTCACGCATGACCCTCCGCCCGCTTCGCTGGCTACGGAGGCTCAAAGAACAGGAACTAACCAAAACTAACACAAGGCATGCCCAAAATGAAGAAAAAAATACTTTTTACAAACAGTCTTAAAAATAATAAACCAACAGGAATTGTACCCTGGGCCACCATATCAGAGGTCCAGCATCTATCCACTCAACCACCACTTTCAGAAAATTCATTGCACCGCAAAGATATCGGTAAACTGAAGGTTGTTTAGTTACCCTGCTAGATTTAGCTCTGATGCGGTAGGGGCAACGTCCTGTAGATATATCTACAACGAAATACTAAACCGTACAGTGTTTCGCGCGCATCACATTGTTGACGAAAATGTCTAATATTATACTTCACGCATTGCCCTCCGCTCGCTTAGCTCGCCAAGGATGCGCAACCAACAGAATATACGTAGAACTAACCCAAGGCATGCCCAGAATGAAGATAAAAACTTTTTACATATATTAAAAATATAAAATACATGTCTTGCCACTGGATCTCGGGCCGCCGTATTGTAGACTGATTGATTGAACCACTGAGCTACGGATCTGTTGACAACAATTCGCTAGACCTTAAAGATATAGTGTTTTTTCAACAGGTAATGCGCGCGCAACCCTGAAGCCCTCTGTTGAGGTAAGGGCAACATCTTATTTTTTTTTTTTTTATGGCAGTGGCACACACACTAAAGGGAGATCCTATGGCGCTCGACAAGCGGTGTGTGTGCGAAGATGTTGATTGACACGGTTCTTGAATATTTGTAGGTTGTAATTAGTGGGAAACAGATGTCCTGGAAGTGAGTTCCACAGTGATGCAGTGCGCCAGACAAAGGAGTTCTGGTAAAGCGATGTTCTAGGTGTTTCTAGTTGTACGACGAACTGGTGCGCTCCTGCCGTCTGTCGGGACTGTCTGACAGGAGTTGCTAGGGGCTGGATTATGCGGGCCAAATCCTGGGAGCATCTGCGATGTTCCAGACTATCCAGATTCCGGGTCAACTCCGGATCGCCGACGAGACGCACAGCCCTCTTCTGGATGGAATCCAGCAGCTTTAGGGTATGCTTTGGTGCGGCACCCCAGATATGTAAGCAATATTCTAAGCACGGTCTTATTTGCGCTGTGTACAGCAAGAGCAACCGCTGCGGTGTATAGAGTTTTTTGTTGCGAAATAGCGCACCTAGCTTCTGGGAGGCTGATTTTGCGATGTTAGCAACATGGTCATGCCATGATATATTGCTGTTGACCGAGACACCCAGCAGCCCGATTGACGAGGATGAAGGAATGGTCGATCCTGCCATAATGATGTCAGGGCCCGCTGTATTGGCCCTCTTAGTAAACGTTGCTGCTTGGGTCTTTGCTGCGTTGAACTGGACCAGATTTCGGTCGCCCCAAGTTTGAACTTTCTCCAGGTCCTGATTAATTGCTGTAATCTGCTCCTGTCTGCGGTGATGAGTCTCAGTCGCTGGTAAGGGTTTTTCTGATCTAAAGTGGGAGACAAGGGTACTGTCATCTGCAAAACTGTAAACAGGATTATTCGTTTCGATCAGCAGGTCAGGTCTAATATAGATGAGGAACAGAGTTGGTGAAAGTATTGCGCCCTGAGGCACGCCCGCGTTGATGGTGAATGTGTCCGAGATGTGTCCATCGACTGCAACGTGTAGGGATCGGTTCTTAGGGAAACTGGCCAGCCAGCTGCAGAGAGAGGCGGGCAGTCTCAAGGACGGCAGTTTGTTGAGCAGTCCGTCATGCCAAACTCTATCGAATGCCTTTGAAATATCCAACGCAATCGCTCGAGACTCTCCGTAGTTTTCAATTGCCCTACTCCATATATGAGTGACATAGGCCAATATATCTCCTGTCGATCTCTCTTTGCGAAAGCCGTATTGATTATCGCTGATTATTCTGTTGCTCTCGAGGTACTTGAGTAGTTGCTGGTTGACTACACGTTCCATGACTTTGGAGATTATTGGAAGCAAGGCAATTGGGCGATAGTTTGAGGGCGTGGTTTTCTTGCCTTTTTTGGAACAGGTTGCACTCGAGCGACTTTCCAAGAGAATGGGTAAATCCCTTTTCCGTAAGAAAGAGAAAAAAGCCTGGAAAAAACGGGTTAGTTCGTTGGCGCAGTTCTTTAGCACGATGGCAGGTATTCCGTCCGGTCCTGATGCCTTTTGCGTATCTAGTTCTTTAAGGATTTTGCGAATATCACGGTGAGAAAACTTGACTTCTGCCATGGTAGTGTTGGTTTTTGATCTTTTCCATATTGCAAGCTACATACCTAAATACAATAATGAACCATTTCTGCGGCTTTCATGTATCAAAATTGGCAATTGGAGAATAATGTGACGTCATTGTCTAGGTGTAATATGAATCCAAATTATTTGGAACGCTCACAAATATCTTGGACCGCATATTTTCGCACGTCATGGCTGGTCCAATATCTAGGGAATGCAAGCCCTGGACCCGTATTCTCCAGTTATTTGAACAGCTCCCACGTGGGAAGTAGGTGTAGTTGTGATGTAAACAGATCGATATGCAGTCGATCTTTATTATATCCTCTCTTCCCATGTGGGAGCGGTTCCAGTGACTCCAGAATTATCCCCTGGATCTAAATATTTATATAAGTTGGCTGACAAATAATGCGTAAGGCGTAAGCAAAAGAACCGATTATATCTAGACCTAGTTTTTTCGCTTCAAAGAATCTATCGATTTAATCTGCAATTAATCCTGTCAGCTAAGTCCTAAAAAAAGAAAAAGAAGAATCATAGATCAGCAAATATATGGCATCAGCTGATTTCAATCAAAGTCACGGCGAAAGCAAAAAGTAAACGTGCTTTTATTTAATGTTTTTCTCATTTATCTTCTAAATCTGAACACTGAACTAATCTGGAGAGAAATGACTGGATAACAGTCGGTTAGAATTATCGAAGATGGACTTGTCCGCCTATAAAAATGTCGTGGACTTTAAGAATATCTGCCGAACGTGCATGAACAATCAGAATTGCCGCAAGAAAATCGACGAAGAGAAAATCCGAGTAGACAGCAAAACTGTTCCTTTACTAGAACTGCTCAATTTCGTTCATGAAGTCAAAGTAAGTATATTCTACTGTTAAGAGCGTGAGGTAGTGTCATCTCTGATAGAATGCTGGTGCCTGTGAAATAATGCAATCGAGCAGACTTATTATCATACCATTATTGTGTTTAGAAATCTTTAGTAGCAAATATCTAACAGATCCTATAATCTTGTGCTTGCCAGTATTTAAATTAGGCTGTTCAGCAACCAGTAGAGACTAAGTAATCAGCTTGAGTTATAAGGAATAAATGAAACTGACAGACTTTGTTTTGTTAGATGCTCGCTACAAATAAACATTTACATATTTTCATATGAAACATTTCCATAAATGTTTTTGGTCATTTAGACGAAGCCCTAATTTCATTTGTATATTTGCAGCAAATCATATGTTTGAATTTAAAATTGTTAAAGAAAGTATTTGATAAATATTTAGTCAAACAATTAATATGATGGTGAGATGTTAAGTGAAATAGTACACATATTAAGATATTTTTTAGTTCTATTAGTGTTTTCGATTAATATAGTTAAAATACTAAATTGGAATACAGATTTGCCTGGCCAGACAAAATTTTGATTATCAGTATATAATCAAATCAAATCGTAGCATGCATTAGCTTTGAATAGTTTCAAAATTCTAAGAGTCTAGATTTCAGATGAATACATTTCAGATTCACAAAGGTTTTCCAGACGAAATATGTTCAACTTGCATAGACCAGCTCCGGGCCTTCTACAAGTTCAAGCTCCAAGTGGAGAAATCCGAATCAGTGCTCAAGAAACATTTGGGTCCTTTCGATGACCGCAACCCTACCGTCAGTCCCCTGTCTCCTAACGAATTATCTTTGAGCCCCCTGAATTTCAGCAGGCATTCGTTGGACGCCCCTCGATCGCCCCATTTTATAAAGAGCGAGTATCTTGAAAATGAACCATTGGATTTAAAGGTGAATGAAGCCGACATCGATTTAGGTCCCTTGAAAATATCTGATGATTTCAATGACAGGCACGATGAAAGAACTGTTGGAAAGAAACCCATCGCAAGCAACGATAAGCGTAAACGTAAACAAGACTGCTTCGGCGATGCTTCCGTAGATAATTTGGACGATCAGGAGAGAGATCAGGAACTGACTATCGATCCCGCTGTGTGCACAACGTGCAACAAAACCTTTAAATCGAAATATATATTGAATGTACATTTAAAGAGGCATAAATTTAAAGGGCAGTTTTTGTGCACCCTGTGTGGCAAGGGATTCAATTCGCAGGGGTGTCTAAATAGGCATACCAGAGTTCATACAGGTAAGTCTTTGGCGCCAAAGTTATTAATACTATATGTATATGGATCTTTGGTTTTTAGGTGAAAAAAACTATCAGTGCGAAATCTGCCAAAAACGGTTTCCGTCTTCAAACAACTTGAACATACACTTGCGCACTCATACCGGCGTCAAGCCTTACCTCTGTAATCTGTGTGGAAAATCTTTCAGCAATCGTACAGGTAATAATAACTAACAAGTGTGAAAACTATATTATTATGTGTTATTTGGTTATTTTTTAGGATTGAACTTCCATGTTAGAACGCATAGTAAGGAAAGACCTTACGCGTGCGATGTATGCGCAAAATCCTTCGGAGCGCAGAGTCATTTGGATTGGCACAAAATGATACATACAGGTATTTTGTTTTAGGGAAGCCTCTTTTAAAAAGCACACAAAAGTATTTCGTCTAAATCGGTGCCTATTAAAATTGTATATTTCTGTTTTTTAGGTGAACGACCTTTCCCATGCGACCAGTGCGATAAAGCCTTTATCAAAAAGTGCGACTTGCAACGTCACCAATCCGTCCATACCGGGGAAAAGCCTTTCGCGTGCGTCTACTGCGACAAGCGATTCAGTACCAAGGTTCATTTACAGTACCACACGATGGTATGTAAGAGTTTACATTTATTATTAAGTTTTAATGCCTTGTCTGGTTGCAGCAAAATTGTTGAATAAATAGAGAATGCCTGAACTCCAACTTGACTTAGTTTCTCTAAACTCTATAACCAACAGTTCGTGAAATTTTTCCTTTGTTGCAGGTACATACTGAAGAAAGGCCGCACAAGTGTCCCGTTTGCGGAAAGGGCTTTATTCGTCGGTATTATCTAAGAGACCATATGGTGAAGCACCATGGTACTCTAGAAGGTACCACGTTAGAGGAAAAAGTGCTATCTGCCAAAAGAGAGGATCATTTGCCGCAAGCGGTCGTGCAACATTGTGTATAGTAGATAAATGTTGAGCTGTTTGAGAATAATTTTTGCCTTCAACAAGCAAGAAGCATTTGAAGTCGATCGATAACAGTGTCTTCCCTTTTACATTCTCGAAGAGTTCTTTTATCAGTTTAAGGAGTGGTTTTGAAAATCTCCTTCTGTTCTTTGTTGATGGCTGAATTCAAAAGACAGGTTCTAAAACTTTAAACCTAAAAGACAAAATATATGTATTTATTTTATTTTTATTCGTTTTTAATGATACGTTGAACTATTTTTGGGACCATTTGTTAGCTCTATTGCGTCGTAATTTCAAGGTATTAAATATGGTGCTACTCTAGATACATAAAATTGTTAAATGTTATTCTTTGTAAATAGTATATATAATGTTACTGTTGTGTGGTTTAAAATAAAGGCGGTTGAAAATTGCTAATTTTTTTTTTTACTCGCATTTAGTAGCTTGGAAACGTTCTGTTGGATAAATTTAATTTTTGATTCAAAAGAAATCGTGGCAACTGCCAGCCTCGAAGAAGTTTGCTTTGCCGAACTGTACAGTAATGGGGTTTTAATAATTAAACAAAGGGACAAGGCTAAATTTTCGATGCGATACCGTGCATGCGCAATGGCAAAAGAAGAATAATAGGTATTATTATGGTTTTGTACGGCCCTCCGCTCGCTCTTGGGGCGCAATCAACAAATATACCCAAAATTAATAAAAAAAAACAAACATAACCTTAAAAAAGGGTAAATAAAGCATCTGTCGTGACCGACGGGAATCGAACTCGCAACGCAGAAATGACAATCAAACAAAACCTCTACCTCTCCGATGAGCAGCTAATTTTAGCGCTGGAACCGGCGCTGCTGTCAATTATGAAATACGCCGCCAAGTCTTCGCGATGCAGTCGGTTTGTCGCTAGAGCTCTCGTGGCGGAGAGCCCCGCGTTCGAACCCCGCTGCTTTTTTATTTTATTTGTTTTTCAATTTATGTTTCTAGACAATTTTTTTCTTGATTTTGGGTATGTCTTGGGTTAGCACCTGGTTTCCTTTTCTTGAGCCCCCGTAGCGAGCGAAGCGCCATGCGAAAAGTGACGTAATTGGCAACAGTGATGGTTCCTGCGCTAAAATTAGCCACACCTCTCCTCCGAGGCCCTGGAGAAATATCGCTAGAACATAAAGATATTTCCCATATTTGGGCCATATTACGCATGTACGGTATCACATCGAAAATTTAGTCTTATACGTAAACAGTAGACGCTTGTTTAATTAAGTCCTCATAGGAGGGTTTCCTTCTAGCCCTCCTTAGTTCTCATGTAGCAAGGGAGCTGAATTAAATATACATTTTAAAAAAGGTTTAAATTAGTAAGTATTAATTCTACCACCTCTGTGCTTATCAATTATCCATTTTTTAAAATTTTCCTGTTCAACGTAAGTTTAGCCTTTTAATATGAATATCATTAACCAAATTCTAAGGCTAAAGGTGCTATTAATATTCGTGTCTACCTATAGCAGTTTTGAGCCATCACGCATGCGTACGTGCTAATTCATATATTTTCCAACGATCTTCACGAGAGAGAGAGAGGAAATATCTGATTACGGAATACTCGAGAAACAAGAAGCCAAATTTTCGCAACTCAGAGCTGGCCCTAGCTCGGCTTCTAATCAGCCCGAAGTGTTATTTCGTCGGTCAATATACATATTATTTCACATCCCGCATGACCCTCCACTCGCTACGGGACCTCTGAGAACAGAAATTAACAAAAACTAACCCAAAGCATGCCCAAAATGACGAAAAAATACTATTTACAAACGAAACCTTAAAAAAAAGACTTCCGATTCGTCTTCGGTCGAGTGTGCACGTGTCGGGTATCGGCCATTTTGTTCCAGCTTCATATACATATATTTAGTTTGGGGGCACATGGGGCTTTCAGAGTTCAGGGGCTGTGTAGATTCCCCGAATAAGATTCGGACGTCCAGCCGGGGGTTAGAGCCCCGTTCATGTCCAGCCAGTGGTGTTCGAACCTTAAAACAAGCCGTGCATGTACAAGTCGGATCCCCAGGAGTAAATACTGGACATACTGGGAGCTCTAAAAATAGTATCTCTATCCATCAGGTGTAACTTATCTGGGATGGATCGCCTCGGCTTTAACTAAGCCGGATAGAGGTCTTTTCTGGCTGAATTTTCTCACGAAGTGGGCCAATGCAAATAGAGTTTACTACTAGTATAACCTTAAAAAAGGGACTTCCGCTTTGGAGTTGGCGTTGTTCGGACGTGGGTAGGAAGCCTGGGTTTTCTAACCTGACTTCGCACGGGAAGTGCACGTGATACGCGGCTGGAAGCGTTTGGGGGCCCGTTGGTTCGAAAGGGAAGTCGCGGCCGGTTGGTACAGTGTTTAGGGTGGGTCACTTAATGTAGGGTCGATTCCTACGAAGATTCTTCCAGATTTTCGCACGTGGATACGTGATCTGAAGGATATTGGGGCTGTGGGCCCTGTGGAGATGGGAAGTGTCTCTGACAGCAACTGGTTATATCTGCATTGAGTGAAGCCCGTTTGCATAAGACTCTAACCGAGCATGTACAAGATCTAAATGTGTGTGAATGTCCAGCCGGTGGTGTTCGAACCTTAAAACAAGCCGTGCATGCAGCGATCTGAGCCCCCTGGAGTGCATACTCGACATACAGGGAGCCCTAGAAATAGTATCTCTATCCATCAGGTGTCACTTATCTGGGATGGGTCGCCCCAGCTTTAACTAAGCCGGATAGAGATCTTTACTGGCTGAATTTTCTTACGAAAAAGGCTATAACTGAAAATAGACTAGACTAAATAACCTTAAAAAAAAATAAAAACCAACAGGAATGAACCCGGGTCGGGATAATTTCAGTTCATAGTGTATGAGAGGCGCGTGATTGGCTAGCTACGTGAGGTGACGCTTGCCTTCGCGATGCAACCTGTTCGTAAGTCAGCAGATGGTCTAGGGGTCTGCATGGCTAGCCTTCATTTCGGCGACACAGGTTCAAATTCCGGTCGGTTTTGATTTTTTTTAGAGTAAACAGTTTCTTTTTCTTGATTTTTGGGTTTTTCCTGTGTATGTTTTCGGTTAGCACTTGGTTCGTTTCCTCTTTTTGAGCCCCGGAACGAGTGGAGCGACATAACTTGCCAATTGCAGGTCTTTAAATCGCATTTTCACCACAAAGAAATCGGTAAACTGAACGTTCATTAGGTGCCGCGCTAGGTCTAGCTCTAAATAATTTTCGCGTGAGTGCTTATTTACCACTTTTACCAGATAGTACTTATTTAGTTGGGTTGATGCATTTTATCGATTCTAGTAGGGTAACTATGACGTATCAATTACGTTACAACATAATACGCATGCAGTAAACATGTCATTTAGAGATAGTCGTAGCACTGCTCCTAATGAGGCCAATGAAACGTTCGGTTTAAGGCCCTGGCACACAAAATGCGGTCTGTCGCGGCGGGCAGCGATGTTGGACCACAGCGACAAAGCGATAATTTTATATTACACGGAAATGTATTATAACAATCACACTGAAGGCGGTCTATCGCGGCGGGCTAATTTAGATCGCGACGACGAGCGATACACTTGTACAAAATTACAGATTTTCGCGCGTTTTAAACAATAGTTTCATGCATCATGTCGGAAAATACTGAAATATGTATTATTACTTGGTACACTTAGCAATATTTGGCTTTCATGTCATGTAATTCTTCAAAACACAATCTTGACTTGCGGAAATATTGAAAAATCTGTCTTCATGCGACTGCGGTTTAATACAGAGACGGTTTATTCTCTTTTTATTCATGGGATGAACCCAATAACGTATTTTCTTTTTCTTCTTTTGTAGGGCAAAATGAAGAAGAATTTGCTCCTCCTTCGTCAGAGCTAGATATTACGAACACAGGCACGACCGAACAAAAAGTAAGAAAATATCGCAGCCTGTGTGGCATTATAGATCGCTTTACCGCTGCGAAGATCGCGCGAAAGCTGCCCGCCGCGACTACAGTGGCTTTACCCATGTCTTGCGGTGCAATAAATTATTTGCGAGTGCTCTGGTGGTTCAGACTTGACGCTACGTAGCAGTTACACAAATTTTCCATACATTCGGCAAACATACGTTATTATTGTTGTAATATCTGGTAATATGTTTGAATGGTGAGCAGGAGACTATATTCGCTGAAATACATGCAAGCTGCTGTATATCCACTATAAATCGGCTTTTAAACCAATTTTTTTTATCATTAAACTAATATTGCACTTTTCGCATGGCCCTTCGCTCGCTTCGCTCGCTACGAGGGCTCAAGAAAAGGAAACTAACCAAAACTAACCCAAGGCATGCCCAAAATCAAGAAAAAGAAAATAAAAAACTAGTACGACAATCGGATCTTATCATTTCCAATAACGGCTCACTTTCTAATGACGATTCATTATTCACAGGTAGTATTTCTACTTAAATCCCAACGGGAAGCAACAGTAAGATATTCAATCATATTCTTACACTTTACAATGTACAGCTGGTTGCCTAGAAGCGTATGGAAAAATTGTGTAACTGCTACGTAGAGACAAATGTGGTTCAGTAGTTAGATGCTGGGCCTATGATACGGAGGCAGAGAGAAAACAACTATAGGCGAGAATAAGTGTCGGCACCTTTCATGTTGGCGTACCCGTTTTTGGTGACCTTCACTTTGCTCAGTTGACAACATACCACTAAGTATCGGGAAAAAAATATTTTAAGCTAATGGCAATGACATCTGACACAATTATACCCTTTGTGATTGGACATGCGCACACAAAGTCGATAGACACGCTGTCGCCTCTTCTTTTAGTTATTTTCTCTCTGACGGAGAGCTGTGGTTAGATTTTCTTCGGTTTTAATTTTTTTTAAAGGTTATGTTTGTAAAAAAATTCCTTCATTTTGAGCATGAGGCCACGTCTTGGGTTAGTTTTGGTTAATTTTTTTTGGTTGCGCCCCCGTAGCGACCGAAGCGAGCCGAGGGTCATGCGTGAATTGAAATAATAGTCAACATTCCATTGGCCTCATTACCGTGCTATGGCTAGCTCCAAGTTGTATTAATCCTGGAGTGATGGTTCTTCTTGGATAGTATCTTTGAGCGTCTTCTCTTAATAGACAAAACTAAAGTGAGAAAGGAAATAATTACCGCACTGGCGACCTAAGCAAACAGAGGATGAACATGTACTTATTACCATTGTTTATTTCCACCGATCTCCATATATTTATTTCTTATAAAGACCATGGCTATAGTAATATCATTGTCTTTAAACTATGGTAATATTATTGGTATGACTCCCGTGATTCACTGAGGTAAACAATTTTTACATATTAAAAATTCGCTTTTAATCCATTTTATTTATACTTTCTACCAGTGGCAGAGCGCCATGTTACGGTGCCAATGGATCACAGTTCAACAGAAGACGTTGCCCGTACCGCATAAGAGTGCTTCAGAGTTGCGCGCGCATTAAATTGTTGACAAACACCGTATCTTTAGCGAATTGCTGTCAACTGGTCTGTAGCTCAGTGGTTGGATGCTGTGTCTGCAATAAGGCGGCCCGAGTTCGATTCCAGTGACAAGATATGTTTTTTTTATTTTCGATATTATGTGCAAAAGGTTTTTTCTTCATTTTGAGCATGCCTTGGGTTGGTTTCTGTTGGTTGCGCCATGATATCGAGTGGAGAGTCATGCGTGAAGTGTAAGCCCTCTGATGCGGAAGCGGCAACGTCTTATTGTCAGTTCAACTCGAGAAGTATTCTACTTCTACTTAACCAGTTTACTTTTCACAATTTTAATACCCATGGGAGGAGCATACCAAACGAAACTAACTCAAGCCATGCCCAAAATCAGAAAAAAAATGTTTTGCAAACACAACCTTAAAAGAAAGGCATGTCTTGCCACTGGAACAGAACCCAGGCCACCGTATCAGAACCATAATATTAAACCACGGAGCCACAAGGCCCACTGAAAACAACTGTTCGGACTTTAAAGACATCTATTTTTCAGAAATTAGTTTATGATGCCCGCGCAAGCCCAGGATTTGTCATACGGTAAGACTCGTTAGGATCCTTAAGAATAAAATATATGCATGGGAGGAACACACTAGCACGTAAACCCTTAGACAAGGAAATAATCTAAGCGTAAACCCCACAAGACTCACAAGAGTCTAGCGACCCGACCAAATTTTCGATACCAAAGGCCACCTATACTACATAGGCTGGCCTTGCGTGGAATATATTCACAAAGAAGGGGAATTCTTTGTGAATGTATTCGCGGAAACACATGCAAGCTACTGTATATCGACTATAATACGGCTTTTATTAAATATATCCTGGTTTTTAGTTAAATAAAGCAACATATTTTGGAAAAAGTGCATCCATAGTACGGGCACGTATTACAATAAGTAATATCACTTTTCGCATGGCCCTCCGCTCGCTGCGCTCGCTACGGGGGCTCAAGAAAAGGAAACTAACCAGGTGCTAACCTAAACTAACCCAAGACATACCCAAAATCAAGAAAAAGCTGTTTAGAAACTTAACCTTAAAAAAAATAAAAAGAAAACCAACGGGGTTTGAACCCGAGCCGCCGACGCCGATAAATGCCGCTGCCGAGTTCAGACCTAACCATCTAGTCCTCTGGACCACTACGCCTTATATGCAAATCGATTGCATCACGATGACATAGCGCGAATGCAATCGCTTGAGTCAACGCCGGCTGCACTAGATGGCGCTAGAGTCGGTATCGAAAATTATATCGGGTCTACAGACGCTTGTTAAACCCCAATCCCTCCCGTCAATAGTTTGACATTTAATGCGATGTTGCCAATATTTACGAGAGGCTAAATAACAAGTTGTGATCAGTCAGCCGGCGTATTATTATGGCTTTGCATGGCCCTCCGCGCGCTTCGCTGGCTCCGGGGCTCAAGAAAAGTAAACTAACCAAGTGCTAACCCAAGTCATACCCAAGGATATACAAAAAACTAACTAATCCAAAAATAATAAATAAAAAGTCTTGCATGGGGCCGGGTTCAAACTAATAACCTTGGCATTCTAAGCGGGAGGCACACCGCCTGCGTCACTATATCGCATTCCTGATTTGCTCAAAAAGTCTCATACCAATGCCTGAAGTCCAAAAATGTAAACAATATTGACACTATTGACGGGCGGGGTTGGGTTTACGTGCTATATGAGGAACACATGCAGAACTTTTTCCAAATATCTGCCCGAGTCCTCTCGCCTGACGGGTCCTGAGCTTCACATACATTTGTATTTTTGTCACTTCATGCAATGCCCTTCGCTCGCTCCGTTCGCTACAGGGGTGCAATGAACAAAAACTAAACCACGGCATGCCCAAAATATTTATAATGTCCAGAACTCGCCAGGCGGGAGGACTTTCTTGAAAAATAATCTCCTTAATTCAAGTTAAGCATATTAAACCACAAATCAATTGTTTGGTGACATTGAATATGTTTGGCGTTTTTTGTCAGTTTGAGATTGCCTCCTTTTTTCAATTATTTCAAGAACCTAAAACGTTGATTGGTTGATTGACGTGATTTTTTATCCTCAATAATTTCTGCATGGTTGATATTGGTTGTCTATTAGATATCATTCTTTAAAGGTGATTATATTGTGCTAAAGCGTTTTACACCTGTTTGCTGAAATTTTCATTACTGCAAATTTAAATATAAAAAAAATCGCCCGTGTATATTGGCGATAATACTTTTTACGTGACATAGTCAAGCAAATGAAAACACTTTCCACGCCATTTATTACCTTAGTGGAATGGTTTGTTATTTGTTATTGGACTTAACCTCAATGATTTGACATTGAGATATTTGTATATGTGTAAAAATTAGGTAAGCAAGGTTTTATATTTCTATTTAGTGCCTATAAAGTAACATAACAACTGATTACGTATTACGGATCAAGTACGTCTTTTTAAGTTGCTATTTATACATTTCAAGCCGATGAATTTCCTTCGCAGGACGGTCGGGCATTTAATTCGTAAGATAGGGCCTACAAGATTTGCTGCAATGGACTCTGAAGAAAACTATTTGTATTATTCTAACGAAAAACTGTTGGGACTTATCGCTTTGAGCAAGGATAAGGACGAAGCGATAAGAGAATACTTACGCACGGTTAAATATGCGCCTGTAATGGATTTCAAAGAAGGTTTGTTGTTGTCATAAAAGCCCTTTGTATCTAATCTACACAACATTTTGCAGGTTTGGAATGGTTTAATGTGTCAGAACCGCTGTCTTTTAATAGGCATTTAAAAGGCAAGATAGTTGTCCTGGACTTTTTCACTTATTGTTGCATTAATTGTATGCATATAATTCCCGATCTAAGGGAAATCGAAAGGAAATTTTCTGTCGAAGACGGCTTAGTGGTGGTTAGTAACTACTTCGGTGACCTATTGCCCTTTAAGTAGGCATTTAGTAATTTTTAAATGTTCCAGATTGGGGTTCATAGTGCCAAGTTTGAAAATGAGAAGTTGTCCTCCAACATATTATCTGCTGTGCAACGTTACAACATAGGCCACCCCGTAGTCAATGATAATAACTCGGAGATGTGGCAGAATTGTGATGTTCATTGTTGGCCCACCCTTTTAATGTTGGGACCCAATGCCAATCCAATCGTCATGTTGACGGGAGAGGGACATAAAGACAACCTTTTAAATTATATCAAAGTAACATTGGAATATTATAAGTAAGCATATAAAATTCTCTTTGGTCAGATTTATGGGATTTCCATTTAATAATTGAAATTATTATTTGTGAATGCTATTTGGCCTTTGCAAAATTGTATGTTTATTTCATTGTTTTTTAGAGGGAAAAAGCTTATTTCTGATCACAAATTACCATTGAAATCAGCATATCACTTTTTGCCTGATCTTAAAGGACCTCTTCTGTTTCCTGGAAAGATCACTTTGTTTACTGATGAGAATGACCACCAAATTTTGGCAATATCTGATACTGGCAATAATAGAATTCTGATTATTGGTAAGTAGTGGTATATAGTTGCCTGGATCGCATATTATCACTTTGCTACTTTATTTGTCAATAGACAGTAATGGAACAATACTGAAAGTAATCGGCGGAAAGAAGCTGGGTTTTAAAGATGGAAGCCTTGAAAACGCCGAGTTCAATAATCCGCAAGGTTTGGTGTTCCAGAATAGGGCCATTTTATTTGTGGCAGACACTGAAAATCATGCAATAAGGAGAATTGACTTGGAAAAGGGAAAAGTTGAAACAGTGGCAGGTAAACTAAATCCACACAATCAACTTGGACTATGAGTTAAAGATGTAATGTTAATTCAGGTATTGGGCAACAAGGTCATGATCGTTTAGGAGGCAAGCAAGGTCCTGAGCAACCCATTTCCAGTCCGTGGGACGTGTGTATTTATAGAACCCCTGACATGGATCTCACGTTTCACCCAGACGGAAAGCCGCCCATCAGGGACGTTTTGATCATAGCTATGGCCGGCACTCATCAGATTTGGGCACTGTTCTTGGACGACACCGTGTGGTGGAAGTGTAAAAAGTATACCAAAGGTATAGAGTTGATTGAGTTGTATTATAATTTATTTGAGAGCTACAGATGTATTTTTTAGGCACCTGCATAAACATAGCAGGATCTGGCAGAGAGGAGAACCGCAACAACAGCTATCCTCATGCTGCAGCGTTTGCCCAGCCTTCCGGTCTCGCATTGTGCGAGAAGAACAAAGAAGTCTATATAGCGGACAGCGAGAGCTCTAGCATACGGAGATTGTCCTTGGTTGATGGCAAAGTGTCTCCTGTAGTTGGCGGGGATAGAAATCCTAATGTAAGTACGATTTTGTTAACACTTCCGACTAAATTATTATATTTCTAATAGTGATCCACTCTCAGGTGGTTTCCCGTTAGCATTCAAGACGGCTGAGGTCAAAATAATTGTGTCAGTTTATAAAAACAAGGGTTTTGCTGAGGACTGTTCAAGTTACCGTCTTATCTCGTTACTGCCTATTTGAGTCTGTGTTGGAAATTCAAATTACTGACTATTTTATGGTCTTCTTCCAGCTAAAATTTGCGTTTGTAAAGAAGAAATCTACAACACTTGGTATTATAGACTCTCCTGTTCAGCATATTCCATATATGGAAATGCCACATATGCCTCATTTTTAAATCTGGCCAAAACCTTTGATTGTGTCTCACATCATATACTTCTGATAAAGTTATCTTTATTATCTTGATGTGGGCAGTGTGAATCTCATAAGTTCATTATCAGTTTGCCACCTTCCAGAGTAGAGTTTCCCGAAGGCGGCGCATTTTCCACGGGGTTCTCCAGGGCTCTGTGCTGGGAGGGGCTCTTGTCTTGATTTATTTATTTATTTATTTAAATACAAACTCCACAGATTTACATCCATTTACGGAGTAGGACAGGACATGTCAAACCAGACTAATTACATAGATCCTCCAATAGGTGATTAATTGTTTTCTTAAATCCATCCAAAGCCAATGCAAAAATATCACAGTCATCTCTAATTTCATTACACAGCCTGCACATTACAATAAGAGGAGAATTGTAGTAATAATTTGTTCTTGCATTGTCAACATATAATGTTAATGGACTTCGTGTCCTATAGGATGGTACATAAAAATTCAGACAACTTAACAAACTTGGATCATAAATTAGGTTATGCAGTAGTTTATAAATAAACACCAAAGAAGCAAATTTTCTGCGCATATCCAAAGATTTGATGTTTAGGGAGATCATGACATCCTGCTTAGCTATATGGAACTCATACAGCCCTGTTTCTTTGTAGTGAACATACCTTAGAAATTTATTCTGTATTTTCTCTATTTCATATTTGTGATTTTTGTAGTATGGGTCCCATATAACCGAACAATACTCAAGAATGCTCCTTACATAAGATATATACAATATTTTAATACATTTTATATCACGAAATAGCTTACAGCTCCGGACAATAAAGCCATACATTTGTGTTGCCTTATTTACGATATTGGATATGTGGGTTCTAAATGTCAACTGCATATCAAAAGTAACACCAAGATCTCGCATTTCTGTGACTTCACTCAAGAGTTTACCACCAATCATATATGGGAACCTCATAATATTCTTCTTTTTTGAAAAGTGCAGAACAAAACATTTGTTTATATTAAAAAACAAGTTATGTTTAAGTGTCCATTGATGTAACTTATTAAGATTCAGTTGCAGCTTTTGGCAATCTACCCCATCACAAACCCTTGAGTATAGCTTCAGATCATCTGCAAACATCAATATATTTGAATTTGTTATTTCCGTTACTATATTATTAATAAACATTAAGAACAATAATGGTCCAAGATTTGAACCCTGTGGGATACCAGATGTAGCCAAATAGTAGTCAGAATAATATCCTCTTATAACAACCCTTTGATATCTCTCCTCCAACTAAGACTCAAAGAATGCAAAATGGCGTCGACTGAAGACGTGCCGTCAGAATCGGAGTCTAATAAAAAGTGTAGATACTGTAAAAGTAATGTGAAAGAAGCCGGTGTTAAGTGCTTAGTTTGCCAAACATGTTACCATAATTCATGTGCCTTGAGAATAACAGGGCCACAAGTCGCCAGCGGCAGTAAATGCCTTATTCAATGTGCGGGCTGTGTCAAGGTCACACGCCAGGACCAGGTAAATAAAGAAATATTGGAGGCTATGACAGTAAAAGACGCAGAGATCGATATTCTAAAGCAAAATATCAGGGATCTACAAAGCCAGAACACCCATATGGAAACTTTCATGGAGAAAATTTGTCAAAAAATGGGATCTGTTGAAAAAAACATAACAAATAAGATTGCAACCATCGAAAAAAACATCCAGGAATACATAAACAACGTAGTGATTACACTCCCGTCGGACGGACAAAATTCGACCACTACCGGAGTGCAAAACAATAATATACCCAGTGAACCGGTTCCGGTGCTGCCCAGACCTGAGACAACGCGCAATCGCGGTTCGAAAATGCCACTGATCATGACGCAAACGCCGATCGGAAGTGGGACCGGCGCTTCAAGCAGAGCACGGAACGAAGATCCATCCGAACTACAAACAGATGATCAGAGTGACTCTCAGCTTTCCCCAGAAAGTGAGGCTAGGAAATTGTCTCAAGGTAAACACAAAAACGAAAACAACATTACCATGCATAATCAAGAAAAATTGGATGAAAATGAAAGCAACGACCAGAATTGGACGCTTGTCGAAAAAAAGGGCAAGAAGTCAAAGGCTCGAAACAGCATAACCCAATCACAGAAAATCTTCAGGCCAGAACCAATTAGAGGCACAAAACGGCAAGAAGCGACTGACACTATGCTGGTCGCTTCGTCCAGAGCTTGGTTATTCATATCTGGATACCACTCTAACGTCACCGCTGCCGATATGAAGCACCACCTAAAAAATACGTTCCAAATGGATACAGACTGTGAAAAACTAAAAACAAAAAAAGACCACATAAAGAGTTCTTTTAAGGTCGGAGTAAACGCCGAATATATATAGATACTTTTCTAAACCCCAATGCCTGGCCGTTTGGTATTATGGTAAACCATTTTCGAAACCTGCGACGACGCTTTCCAATGGAAGCCGAAGAACGGAGGATGGCCAAAACAATGCAGTGAGTGGACCTCGCCCTGTTCATGATCTGAATGTCTTTTATCTAAATATCAGATCAATAAGGAACAAGATAGAAGAGTTAGAAGTATTTCTCGCTGAGAAAGAAAATAGTAAGAACTATAGTGTGGTATGCTTGACCGAACACCATTTAAGAAGGGAAGAGGTAGACGTAATGAAGATTGAGAACTTTGAGGTCTCATCATATTTTGCAAGAAGCCAAATGGGGCATGGAGGTGCCATGATACTGATCAGGTCAGGGATAAATGGTGAAAGCATAAAAGGCATAGTAGATATGTCACTGGAATACCATTGCGAACTAGCAGCTGTAGAACTAAAACTTTTTAAAACAATAATCTTAAGTGTATATAGGGCTCCTGATGGAGATTTTAATCTGTTTATGAGTACTATTTTAAGTGTATTTGAGTATTTGTTTGCACATAGAAGTAGTTATAAGTTTTTGATTCTGAACGGGGATTTTAATATTTTATTTAACACAAATAACCAAAGAAAAAAAGATCTTATTGATCTGCTTAGTGAATTCGATATGCATCAACTTATATTTGAAAAAACAAATAGTGTTAATTGTATTGATAACGTTTTTATTAATTTTGGAAGCATTCTGAACTACAGCACCAGTGTGTATGACCCTTTCCTGTCAGACCATCTTGCTGTGGATATTTTGGTTTGCGTGAGTGAGGGTGGTTCAGGTTGGGTATGCAATGAACACCGTCCGATTACAAAAAGGGGTGTGAATAGAATGCTTGAGCGCATGGAGCGGCAGGATTGGGGTTTTATGGCTGCATTCGGGGATGACGATGTAGATATTGCTTTCAATAGTTTCTTATCCGTAATTCTGAAGGCCATGAAGGATTGTTTTCCTGTTAAGCAAAGAAGGGGTCAACGACATAAAACAAAAGTACAGTGGTTTAACGAGGATATCAAAAATATGAGAGAGAATTTAAATTTCTTAGTAGATCTACATAAAAATAGACCCTCAGCAGAACTCAAACAAATAACAATAGACTGTAAAAAAGAATATAGAAAGAAAATAAGACAGGCAAAAAAATCTGCCTACACAAACTACATCATGTCATCTTCAAGTGTGGTCAGGACTTCATGGGAGGTTGTAAACCTGTTCAGGGGTGTTGCCAGAGGTGCAGAGTGTGAGCAGAGTCTTAAGGCTGATGACTTTAATGCATTTTTTGCTGGCATCGTGGACGAGTTTCTGACTCAGATTCCAGAGAGTTATCGGGAGCCAGGGGACTATCTACAAACACCAGATATCAACACACCCACTTTTGCTTTTAGAGAAGTTACTTTCATAGATGTAAGAGATGCTATAGAATCCTTAAAAAATAAACATAGTAGGGATATGTATGATATGAATGTTCCCCTCCTGAAGTCACTTAGGAATGTCTTGTTGGTTCCTTTGACAAAGCTTGTCAACCTGAGTATTAAAAGCAGTACGTTTCCTTCATGCCTTAAGAATGCTAAAGTGGTACCGATATATAAAAAGGGTGACAGGTCTAACCCTAACAATTACCGTCCCATATCCTTAGTACCTGTCTTGTCTAACGTCTTTGAAATTCTTCTAAAAAACCAACTGTATAACTACTTTAATGATAACAATCTTTTCACTGACAGTCAGTTTGGATTTTTACCAAACAAATCAACCACACTTGCTGTGCTGAACCTTCTTGAATATGTGGCGGGGGCGTTCGAGGGGGGACAGTATGTCAGTGCTACATTCTGTGACCTCTCGAAGGCCTTCGACTGCGTGTCCCATGGGATTTTGCTGCAAAAGTTATCCCACTATGGTCTTGATACTGGGAGTGTGCACTTGATGCGTTCTTATCTTGGGGGTAGGCAACAGAAAACTTTTTATAATGGCAGGATTTCTGAGAACTGGGCAAAGCTTCGGCATGGTGTGCCGCAGGGCTCTGTACTGGGTCCATTGCTCTTCCTTGTATATATCAATGATATAAATAATGCATCTCTAGGTTCAAAAATTCTGTTGTTTGCTGATGACACATCACTGATTGGGAGAGATGAAAATCAGGAGAGACTGAGAGAACGGATGGCCTCGAAATTGGATGATCTAAAGTGTTGGTTTCATGCGAACAAACTATTCATGAATGATTCGAAGACCATGAGTGTGACCTTGGGGCTGCGTAATATTGGGGGGGAGAATCCTGGGGGGTGAGGTTCCTGGGAGTTTACTTGGATCCTAAGTTAACTTTTGAGTTCCATGTGGATCAAATGGCTCAGCGCCTTACTAAAGGTATATTTCTTTTAAGAAATTTGCTCGGGTGCTTCAGGGAAACTCAATGCTTCAGGCATATCATGGAGTTTTTCAGTCCACGGCGGTGTACGCCTTCTTAACTTGGGGACACTCCGCCCACCTGAAACGTGTTTTCGCATTGCAGAGGAGGGCCGTACGCATTGTTGCTGGGTTGGAATATAGAGATGATGTTAGGCAGAGTTTTGTTGATCTGAGAATCATGACAGTACCATGTAAATATATATTTGAAAATCTAATGTACTGTCACAAAAATCGTGAGTCATATCAGGCTAATGGTCTTTTCCACAATTATCAGACAAGGCAAGCTGATGATGTCAGGTTGGGTAGATCACGGATATCCGTAAATTACTATGGCCCGGTGCTATACAACAAATTGCCCAGGCATGTGAGACTTCTCTCTGATATGAAATTTTGCAAAACTATCAAGGAGCATTTGCTAACTAGCGCTTACTACAGTAATGAGGAATTCCTACAGTCAGAAAATGTGCTGTGAAAATATGTGCATGTTTTGATTTTTTAGTAACTCTTGAGTACAGCCTTTCTAGAAGGTAGTTCTCGAGCATTTTATATTTTTATGACATAAGTAAGAATACTTTGTATTTGAGTACTTGAATAAATATTTTGAAT
>MU190464.1:0-12719 GCA_016904865.1 Pissodes strobi
CACTTTACACACTTGTTGCATAAATAACTATTTTATCGTCTAAAACCCGTTTAAAAACGATTTTAAAACGCACAATTGTATAAAAATCCGAAATTTCCGAACCTCTCAGGGCGATAGCCGAGGCTTCGGACGAATTTGTCATGTATTTTGAAGCGAATATTCATTTTAAATTCAACTGTGGAACTGAACCGCTCAGGGCGCAGTGCCCGACACTCCAACTTTCCGATTTCGATAGAGTTGACTAGCTGGTAGTGAATAAGCTGTGCTATAAGTGTCTCTACTCTTTTTTTTATTTAGGTGAATGATTTTTTTATGGCAGTAGCACATCGTATATTGCTCGACGAGCGGTGTGTGCGCGAAGATGTTGATTGACACGGTTCTTGAATAGTTAGTTTGGGAGCATATTCGCATGTAACAGGCAAGATTTCCATTCGGCAATGCCGATCGTTTCTTCATATGTGACGTGCACGATAGCATTTAATCAGATGTCGTGACTGTTACATAGAATCAACAAATAAGTCTTCAATTATTTTAACACTTCATGCATGGCCCTCCGCTCGCTTCGCTCGCTACGGGGGCTCAACAAACAGAAACTAACCAAGTGCTAACTAAAACTAACCCAAAATAAAAAAATAAAGTAAAAATTTTGGGTTAGTTTTGGTTAGCACCTGGTTAGTTTCTATTTGTTGAGCCCCCGTATAGAGAGCGAAGCGACCAGAGGGCCATGCATGAAGTGATTAAATAATTGAAGACTTATTTGTTGATTCTATGTAACAGTCACGACATCCGACTAAATGCTATTTAGTCATAGTCGAATGAGCATCTTGCTGGTTACATCCAAATATGCGTCCTGGGAGTGAGTTCCACAGTGATGCAGTGCGCCAGACAAAGAAGTTCTTGCAAAGCGATATTCTAGGTGTTTCCAGTTGTACGACGAACCGGTGCGCTCTTGCCGTCTATCGTGACTGTCTGACAGGCATTGTCAGGGGTGGGATAAGGCGGGCCAAATCCTGGGAACATCTGCCCTAATCTGTAAAACAGGGATTTCTCGGTCACATGTTTGCGGTGTTTCAGACTATCCAGATTCCGGGTCACCGACGAGACGCACATCTCTCTTCCGAACGGAATCCAGTAGCTTTAGGGTCTGCTCTGGCGTGGCACCCCAGATGTGTGAGCAATATTCTAAGCACGGTCTTATTTGCGCTTTGTAAAGCAAGAGCAACTGCTGCGGTGTATACATTTTTTGTTGCGAAATAGCGTACCAAGCTTCTGGGAGGCTGATTTTGCGACGTTAGCAACGTGGTCATGCCAGGACATATTGCTGTTGACCGAGACCCCCAGTAGTCCGATTGAATGAAGATGAAGGGATGGTCGATCCTGCTATAATGATATCATTGCTCGCCGTATGGTAAACGTGGCTGCTTGGATGATTGTTCAATGTGCATTTGCATTCATTCTTCGTAATTTTAACTATTCCTTTGTATGTATATATTCGTGAAATATTTCACTTAATACATGGCCCTCCGCTCGCTCCGGGAGCGTAACCAAACAAACCTAACCCAAACTAACCCAAGATATTCCCAAATGAGGAAAAACAAACTAAAAAATATTTGCATTTTCGACTGACAAATTTAATTTTTTTTTATTTCCGGCATGCCTTGGGATAGTTTTGTTTGGTTGCGCCCCCGAAGCGAGTGGAGGGTCATGCGTGAAGTGGAATATTATTAAATATTCTTAAATAGTAAACAACACTGTTATTCCCCATAAGAAAATGTGCAACTTTTGGAAACACTGTGCCAGGCCCCCGGTGTCGATTACTAAAATTTCATTATTTTCACGTTACAATTTCAATATTTTCACGTTAGACCTGGGAAAGTCGTAGTGGTAGTTTGCCCTTCTAGGGCAATTTAGGCTCAAAACGCGGATATTTTTTCGGCTCAAATGTCGCGAATCCTCCGATTTTTTTGGCTTAAGCTACTCTATAGGACACCCCTTTTCTAGCGAAAAAAAAAAGAAAATTTGCAAAATCGACACAACTTATATATCATCAGACCCTTAATTTGATGATATCTTTGAAGATGTTTAACCTTTCTTATATTTTTCTTGCATTTGGTGATTATTATACGCGGTTAACTAATTTTTATATATTTCGGATAACTCTCTTAACTGAACTCTTTAAATTAAAATTTTTATTACAAAACATTTCCGAACGTTCTATAAAGAGCGTTTTGGAACATACTTGCTTCAATATTGCCTAACTTTTAATACAAAAATTGAACGCTAGAGAATTTATATGAATTAGCTACGATAAACTGTTTTTTTCCAAATTAAGCGACGTCATCAATGACTTAAATACAAAACGTTCGGGAAACGAACTCTACTTATTACTACAACATATTTATGTAATACATACAACAAATAATATCATAGAATACTATCCTTATTATAAAAATGAGATATTATTATATGACATATTTTGTACTATAAGACTGTAATATAAAAAAAACTGTAATTAATTTTGACGTCTTAAACTAATCAATATTGTCAACAATAATATGGTAAGAATAACCTCGTGCGCCTATGGGAAGGCAAGATTTTTTACGTGCTAGTCCTCTACCCCCCTCAGTCGTTGTTAAGGTTCACTCGCTTGGCGCACTATAATTGACCTGTGGTTTTAATACAAAATAACAACAAAAAAAGGTTATTGCTATCACGTTTATGTGGGTTTTTTGTGACAATCTCTCGTTGTTTTGGGAGTCTCCAGTGGTTGCCATTGTTGGCGTAGATGTACTATAAAGCCTACAAGTGAAATTAAGTACAACTGAATATAAATATGGCATTATGTTCTAAATGCAATTGTTTGTGTATCTTTAAAGCTCGCCCCAAGGATAACGAGTTGTTTGGAGCTTCCTGTGACTCTTGCAAGGTAACATTTTGTAAAAACTGTGCCGAAATTAATACCACCGAATGTCATGCAATTGCATTGAGTCAAAGAAGACTTCTTTTCTACTGCACAGATTGCAAACACCTCTTAAAAGATGTGCCTAAAATCAAAAAAATTATTGAGATCATGGAAAATGCAAAGGCAGAGTCAAGGAGGGGAGATATTCTTATAACTGAATTGAAGGAAGAAATAGAAAAAAAGGAACAAGATTTTCATAGGGAAACAAGTGCCCTTATAAAATAGATCAAAGAAAAAGATGCTCATATCACTAGATTAAAGAGAAGAACGCAGGATTTTGAGGATTCAGTGTTTGTCGCTGAGAAGGACTATGTTGAAAAGATCACAGAGCAGGGAAGTGAACTCGCCAAAATGAATAGACTTTTGGAAAAAAACAAGGGACTCTCAGAGGATGTCACAAAATTGGAGGACAACATACGTTTGCTTAATAAAGAGCTGAGGGATCTTAAATCTCAGAGAGTCAGTATGATGACTAGTATAGAAACAATGTCAAAAGAAAATGAGTTATTTGTTCAAGATTTGAAAAAGGCAAATTATGAAATATTCAACTTAACAGAAAGGATAACTGCAACCAAGACTCCTGTGGATAGCATCGGTTCTTCCAACTTGGAAACATGTACTGTTCGACATGAAAGTGTAAGTACGAATTGTGCTGTAAGTGCAAAGAAACCCTGGGTTGTAGTTTTAACAGATGACTATGGAAAATATCTTTACCACAAACTTTTTAAAGCATTAAAGTCAGAGTATACTCTTCAAGTAATAAGTAAACCATTTTCACGATTTAGGGACACAGTTTCGAGTGTTGATTGTTTCTTAAATGAACTCACAAGCACTGACTTTGTCGTAGTATTGGCAGGTGTGAACGACTCCAATGTTTCTTTGCGGGATGTTACATTGTTGGCTAACAAATGTTTTTATACAAATTTAGTTATATGTTCAATTCCTGTTAATCAAGGATGTAGTAGTAATAACGTTCTTTTTAATTTTAATACAGTCAATGATAAGCTGTACAGAACGATCACCAAACTGAAATATTTTACAAATAACATAGAGTTACTGGATTTACAGAATGTGTTTGGGTATGACGAGTTTGTGAGGAATAGCATATATTTGAATAACAAAGGTTTAATCAGGTTATCTGGGTTGAGTGCCGGTTGTTTAGAGAAGTTTGCGCAGGACCGTCGGCGTCGACTGACGAATCTTATTCAGGTGGATTTGACTGGGGGTTTCTCGGAGGTCAATATCTGGCCGGCATTGGACTCACACCAATCCCTGTTAGAGCCGGTTGTTCCCGATTGTAGTCGGGCGTCTTTTTTAGAAAAACGAAACGGACCGTCGGTAATAACGGATTGACAGGCAATGGTCTTAAACATACAGTCTATAAGAAATAAAATTGATGAACTCTCAGTATTGCTTGAATCTGAAGGTGGGCCTGACATTATATTGATTGCTGAACACTGGTTAAAGACTGATGAACCTTGTTGTGTTCCTAATTATTGTCATCTATATTTTGTCTATATGGGGGGACGATGATTTTGATAAGGGAACAGTTCTTGAGAGGTTTTCCTGTAGTGAAGGTTGACAAGTATAATTTTATGATTTGTCCAGGTGAATTTAAGTTTTCTCTTGTTTATAATGAAAACAATAATGTGTACATTCTTTGTATATACAGGCCACCAAAGGGCGGCATTGGCGATTTTCTGGTGAGGCTGGAAGCATTGCTGTCGGTCTTCTCATTGGGTTCAGGGATTGTATTGGCCGGAGATTTCAATGTTAATTTTGAGGACGAAGGATCGATGGATGTTCAGAGTCTTCGTAACTTGCTTGATTCATTTAATATTAACATGCTGGTAATGGAGCCCACAAGCATCACAAACATTTCAAATACTCTTATAGATTACTTTTGTACTAATTTCGGTAATAATGTACAATGCAATTTGTCTGATCATGAAGCAATATTTGCGGAGCTTTGTATAAATTACGTGGAGGATAGGAGAGTCAAATTTGGTAGAATATACAGTGGTACTAATTTTAAAAAGTTTAACATATCCTCAGCTGCAATAGATTGGCAGTTAATTTTTCAGACACCTGATCCACTTGAAAGTTTTAACCAAGCATTAGTAACTATTTTTAATAATCATTTTCCTCAAAAAAGACTAAGACAAAAGAAAAATAAAGCCTTGGGTAACACAGGGACTTAAAATTTCCTCAAAAAACCTAAGATGCCTACATGGATTGAGAAAGTTTGATCGTTCTGAATTTTTGACAAATCATTTTAATTTATATAAGAGAATTTATAGGAAAGTTTTGCGAGCCGCGAAAAAAGTTTATTATGAGGGCCGAATTAATGATGCTTCAAATAAAACAAAGGAGGGATGGAGCATAATTAATGAATTGAGAGGAAAATCACGAAAATCTGATGACCAGAACAACCTGGATTAGAATGTTCTAAATGAATGTTATTGCTCTGTTGCTCAGAGTCTGGTGTCTGATCTGTGCTCCCAGATTGATCTTTTAACGTTTCTGAACGGTGTGTCGGTAGTGGAAACATTTTATTTGCATCATACATATATAGGAAAATTGAAGAGTATTTTCAAAGAGATTAAAAATAAAAATTCTGCTGGGTTAGATGATGTCACAATAAAAATATTTGAGAATCTACCAGAAAATGCTCTGTGTGCACTAATAAGAGCTATAAATAACTCTTTTGATTCGGGCATTTTTCCTTCATGTCTGAAGAGTGGTTTGGTTCGACCACAGTTTAAGGGAGGCGATCCAAGTGATCCTTCTTGTTATCGGCCGATATCTGTTCTTCCTACTTTGTCCAAGCTTGTTAAGAATCTCGTAAAGAGTCGTATGTTATCTTTTATTGCAAGGCACAACTTGTTGAGAAGTTGCCAATTTGGATTTCAGAATTGTAAAAGCACTAGCGATGCAATATTTAGTTTTTTGGAAAAGCTGTACTTGGGTCTGAACGATAGCGATATTGCTGCAGCTGTCTTTTGCGATTTTAAAAAGGCATTCGACTGCGTGAATCGCGAGGTACTGCTGGGGAAACTTCAGTGCTATGGATTTAGGGGACTTGCTCTGGCATGGATAACATCTTACCTTTCAGAAAGAACGCGAGTGGTTAGAAATCAGGAAAGTGATTCACGATTGCTTAATAATCCGTATGGCGTGGCCCAGGGTTCTGTACTTGGACCCCTACTTTTCCTGTTATACATAAATGATCTGACAAATATTGATGTTAGTGGCCACTTCACTTTGTTTGCCGATGATATGCGACAATTTTGTGGTTAGATCGATCTGCAAAGCATCTGCCTGATAAATTGTCAAGGGATATTCTGAAAATTAGGCAGTGGTGTGATGCAAATTGCTTGAGTTTTAATGTTGACAAAACAAATATTTTAACATTTAAATGTAATATTGATGATTTGAAACTTGACAACAATACCCTAGAAAATAAAAGTGTTGCGAAGTTTCTGGGCATGTATATTGATATAAAACTTAAATTTTCTAACCATATAACTTATCTTAATAAAAAATTAGATTATGGTTTGGGATACTCAATGACAAGATCTGTTTATTTTTCTTTGGTTGAATCGAATTTGAGATACGGTGTGGCATTTTGGGGTTTTAGTTCGAGGCAGCTGATGCAGTCGATTTTTGTGCTTCAGAAGCGTGCCCTAAGATATCTGTGTAGATTGGGGCCGATAGACCATTGTAGGCCATACTTTGTTCGCGAAGGGATCCTGACGTTGGAAACGGTGGCCTTAGTTCACAAAAAACATAAGTACATTTGGCGGGAGAGTGTATACAATACACGTAATGGCTGTGATCTGCGACACCGTGGAGTACCCTTACCAAGAACTCGTTAATCTATGAGAGCCATAAAATTTATAATCATCTGCCTAACGAATGTAAAATTGTTGTGGATGATAGATGTTTTAGGAGATCGGTAAAGTTGTTGTTGCAGTTTAGGGCATATTATACTTTGGACGAATATTATAATGATGATTTTTAATATTTTTTGATTATTGAATTTAGAGTTCTACTGGTCCAGTGTTGGTGTGCTTTGTGTGTGTGGCATAGTTTTTATTTTATTTTAAGATGTAAGCATGTGTTGTCTTCTCCTTTTATTGTACCTATATATTTTAGTTGTAAGTTTTCTTTTTTATTATATAATAATTATAATTTGGTATCTTTTTTTGCAAGAAAATCATTCGAGCATGGTGGAGTTTGTATCTACTGCCAAGAAGACTGTGATTTTGTGAAAGACAAAAAAATAGTGGAACTGTCATTGGAAGGTATTGTAGAGTTGTCAGCTGCTATGGAAAGAAGTAAAAAAATGTTGGTCGTATGTTTGCATTGACGAATCTTAGGAACTTTTGAGATATTTATTGAACAAATAGAGAAATTGCATTATTTAAACTGTAAAATTGCAATTGCAGGTGATTTTAACTTAAACTTATTTGATTTTAACACTCAAAAAAAAATCTTTTTAGATTTGATGCATAGTTATAATATGTCACAAACTATTTATGATGCAACACGAGTTACTGAAAGCTCTTCTACCTTAATTGATAATATATTCTGTAATTTAGCTTCAGATTTTCAAGCAGTGGGATATGTTTTAAATACTTACAGTACTATGTGATCACCATGCCCAGATTCCGTGTATCTTCTAACTAATTCTTCAGCGGGCGAATACAGCATTGGATTCCCTGAATAAGTACTTCCCGGCCAATGACTTGCTGCTCAATGTGTCAAAAACTCAGACCCTTATTTTTGGAAATAAAACGGAGAATACTGCTACAATCTGCTACAGTATCTCTCTCCTCAAGTAGTGTGGACAATAATAGTGTTAATTTTACGAAAAAGGAGGGAGGTGGAGAGAGTTCAATTGTATTAAATAATTGTTCACAATTCACCTTTAATATTGTATTAAGTTGTAGCACTTTCACTTCTGAGGAGGTTAGTTTAGCACATGATTTGCATAATATTTATGGGCACTCATCACACTTGAAAACTTCTTTTGTGCCTTTACACACATCGCATTCCATTTTAAGGTTAGAATAACCACACCAGGAAATGAACAGAAATTCGAAGTAATTTTTTAAAAACCATACTTTTTCACTAAAACTTGGTTTAATAACTACTGACTTAGACAACTTTAAAAATAAACAGTTTTATTCTTTTCAAAATAAAGCTATGTAAAAGAAATTTTGCACCCATACAATAATGTCAACATAACCTAATAAGTGACAGACAGAATGGTTTTCGAAAGGGCAAGAGCTATATATTGTAATCTACTAAAATGCATAAGCTACTAAACAAATATCACCCTGTCGCAAGTTTGAACTTGAACTTGGAGATTGTTATATAAACATTAAAGGCAAACTATAAACAACGCGAGCAATCAACGGGAGCGACTTTGTAACTTATGCATGCAATGATCATCACTGTTTTATATAAATACGCTACCGAACCCTCAGTTCGGCAGACTTTAGTCTCACCTTCAGCTCCCAAGGTTAGTCACTTGACGACTGCCTTCTCGGTTCTATCCGCTCCTAAAGTTAGTCATACGACTGTTTTAGGTTTCATTCCTTTCCTACCCAACCTGGTACCGGTTAGTCACTTGACTACTGCTAGGACCAGGGGTTGCACAACCTCCATAGTAAAGTCTTGACAAGAAGTTTATCAGAGTGTTGAGAAAGACAAGTGTCTAAATAGTCAGTTAAAAAGTTTAGTGAAATCTCTTAGTGCTCTTAAAAAACCCACCTCTTAAGAAAAACTATAAATTATAAGACAGTAAACAAATACCTATAAACAGTACCTCAAATCGAGAAAACATGCGCACCGTAGTAATCGGGTATAATAGAATCTAATTTTTTCTGACCAATAATTGTTGTTAAAGTTTTATCGTTAATACATTGTTATTGTTATAAACTAAAGGTGCTTACTTTATCATCTCTTCTTACCTCACGTAACGCGATCCCGGTCTACCTCAGTTACCCCCCGGCACGCTAAACAAGGCGTGTCCTCACGAGTAGAACATCCAGTGGTAGATTAAAGGAAGCATTGAGACCCCGTCATTGTACTAATCGTGACGAGGCTCTTCTCTGAGAAGTTATTCTTTAAATAAAGGCGCTACCTCCTAAGCTGCTCGTGACAATATCAAGCAGTAGAAAAAGTTATAAATTCATTAAATAACAAGGATTATACAATGCTGATGTGCATGAACCTTTCGAAAGCCACTTTTCATGATTATATCCAGTCATGGAGTTATTTTTCGGGAAGGCTCATCAGATGTACACAGAATTGTGGTAATGCAGAAAAGGTGTCTGCGGAGTATATTCTGTATGAGGCAGCAAGAAAGCTGTATAGGCCTATTTTTCTAGAACATCAAATACTGACAGTGATGGGAATGTATATATTAGATACTGTGTTATTTGTATATGATAATAGAGATCTCTTTTCTGATCGTGATTTAAAACATTACTTATAGTACTCGCAACAAAAATAGTCTGGTAGGTCAGAAAAATATTAAACACTGTGCTATAAAGATTTTTAATTCATTGCCAGAGAGAATTGGATGTTCGTCGAGAAGGAAACTTAAATCCGTTTTGTATAAATACATGCTTAATAAAGCATTTTATAGCGTCAGTGAATTTTATAATAATGGGGATAGGACAACTCTTCAGGGTTCATTAGCAAATAATCTTTAAATAAATTCAGTAAGCACTCAAGTACAAAAAATATAATAATTCTCATTGTTTTGTGTATATCTGTTTTTTTTTTCTATTCTTTTTTCTTTGTGTTGTATCAAAATCGGCCAAGAAAATAAAACCAACATTTAGTTATTGTAAAATATCTCTTTGACATTTATATTATTATTTGTGATGTAACATATTAAGCGTCATTATAGAATGTATAAGTACAGTAGTTATAATATCTAGGAAATATTTTAAATAATATATTTTTACATTTTGACATTGTTCTACACCCTCCTGGATTTTTTTGTTTAACATTTGAACAAATAAAGAATATCTATCTATCTATCTTCTAAGGTTAATGTGTTTAAAAAATTATTAATTATGGAGTTGCACTTCTGAAGCCTAATTCATATATTTAGATACCATTTAGTATCCTGCCTACCTAAAATAAATATTCATTTTTACGATCTTTTGGCAACCGCGTAAACTAATTTCGGTATCAGTAACATTGTATTTTATTTTTAAAACTAAATTGATTAGATATATATCGTTCGAATACTAATCTCAAGGCGCTTATTATTTTATATATTTTTCGGTCCCATAAATAATGTTTTTAGACACGTTCACGCCAATTATGTCTGTGTGTTTGGATTATCTGATAGATAAATTTTAGGAACAGTAATAATTTGTCGGAATGTCCCGTTTTAAATAACTAGAAGGTTCAATGCCAAGAAATATCGATAACGCTAGTTTTTCGTCTCTCTGGAATAAAACGGTGTTTATTATTATCTCGATTTTCGCTATACGTTGATAAGAATTTGAGTTCAATGTCGACAAAAAATTGGACACAATGGATATTATGCAAAACAAAATGAGATTATTAGTCGATTTATCTTTGTGTGAGATTAGTTTTTTTAATATGAAAAGGAAAATATTTGGTCGGCAAATCGGCTCCGGGCTAGTTATCTTCGTGGTACTTATCTGAGAAGTATCATAGGTATAGATAGTACTATAGGGTGAAAGTACCTGTTGTAGGCCACTTAAGAATATTTCTAGAATGAAATGGGGATTTAAAAATTGTATATATAGAATTGATTGGAGCATCATAAATAGTGCCAAGTTACCTAATTACATTTTTTTTAAACAAAATGTTTTTAGAAAATGAGCATTTTACCGGCTGTCGGACACCCGTCATATTTGTCGGGCACTAAAGGACCAGTTTTCGGAAGGGTGGCCGAGAAATAAGGTTTTTCGTCCATGTAAATTCAAACAAATTAAGTAGTGTTAAACAAATCACACACAACAAAAATTAAAATGTTTAAGTACTTTACAAACATTAAACAAAACATAAGCGTAAAAAATATTATTAAAAAATTTACAGGTAAGACAGGGTTGCGTCTTGTCCCCCTACTCTTAAATCTGTACTCTGAAGCAATTTTCGAAAGCGCCTTGAAAGATACAGATGACGGCATCAAAATCAATGATCAGGTGGTCAACAATCTACGTTACGCTGACGACACAGTCATAATAGCAGATGGCCAGGAAGCATTACAACCCCTTATAGACAGAATATCTTCCGAAGGAGAACGACTCGGCCTAAAGATTAACACGTACAAAACCAGGGTAATGATGGTTAGCAAAACACCAAATGTGCTCCTGAACATCACAGTGAATGGTAAGAAAAACCAACAGGTCACGGGATGCTGGATAACTGAAGACCTAACCCAGACGTGGAGATATGTAGCAGAATCGAGCAAGCCAGAGTGGCATTCATGAACAGGAGAACTCTTCTCAGCAACAACAGCCTTAATTTGAAATCACGGTACCGCTTTGTAAAATGTTACATTTACTCTGTGCTACTGTATGGAGCGGAGACGTGGACAATAAAGGCCAATGCCATGATCCGACTGGAATCCTTTGAGACGTGGATTTTCAGAAGGATGCTAAAGATTCCATGGACGGATCGCGTGACGAACAATTAAGTCATAGATAGAATGGAAAGAGTAAGAGAATTGCTACAAATAATGAAAAGAAGGAACACTGCATACCTAGGGTATATATTCAGAAATTCTAAGTACCAATTCCTAAAGCTGATTATGAAAGGAAAGATCGAAGGAAAGATGCATCGGGAGAAAGAGATTTTCGTGGCTGAAAAACATAAGAGAATTCACAAACCTCGACGCCCATTCACTTTTCAGAGCCGCCCAAAATCGAAAAGAATATACCAGAATTGTCGCCAACATTCACTGAGTGGATAAGGCACCCCAAGAAGAAGAAGGTGTAATAATAATTATTTAAAGATTAGGGTAAGCAGATGTAAGGTTTTACGATTTTTTAAGTGTAGTTATCCTCAGAATGAACTGTATTTTATAAACAATGTAAGCTTGGAACTTGTATCGCATTTTAAGGATTTTTGATACTAGTTGTCATTTATTTTACACATAGATAACATCATTCTTAAAGGCTTTCGGTTATTGGGTTTTACAAGGTGAAACACAAGGCATATTTATGCCACCAAGGCTCTGATAGCCATCTACAAGTATTTGGTCCGCAGTAATTTGGAATACTGTTCTGTAATATGCAGTGCTCATTACCAATGTCATATTAAAAGACTGGAAAGGGTACAAAACAAATTCACAAAATACCTGCTCATTAAATTTTATTTTCCATACCAAGACCTTTCTTATGGCTATTATTGTGTAGTTTGCAAACTGTAGAATTCCGCAGGAAAAAGGCTCTTTTAATATTTCTCCACAAAATAGTCAATGGTGCAATTGATTGCGAATGTATATTGCACAAATTTTTTTCCATGTGCCATTAAAGCGAACCAGACAGCTTTAACTGTTTTTTGAAGAAAGGCATCTGATAGGGAGTGGATGTTGCTTCTCACTCCAACACAAAAGGGGACATAACAATTGGGTTATGTCGTAGAACCGCGTAACTGGTTCTGGTTAAATGTTGGAAGGACCACAGCCATTGGCTGAATTTATTGTATCAGGAAAAGTTACATTAACCCACATTAAACACAAAATTCCAAATTT